>ML293381.1:0-79601 GCA_005239495.1 Nicotiana undulata | reverse complement strand
AGTAGAGAAACTCTTAGGGGGGGGGGGAGGGGGGGAGGCGGATTTGCGGTTAGGATAGGAATATACCAAATTGCGTTGCTTGATTACTATACATGAATTATTAATGTGTTCTTGTTTATTTTAATTCCATAGGAATATGGGCGTTAGGTTAGCTTGAATAGACGAGTAGTACTTTGGGATAAGACTATGAGTAATATTAACCCTGTCAACCAATAAACAAGATAAATTAATTAGACAATTTTTTACTTGAAAGCTTAACGAGAATGTTAGCTAACCCATAACTCTAGAATATCGGATCTTCTTGAATTCGTGTCTAATATTTGCCATATTGTTTCTTTTAATTTCTTACTAGTTTGCTACTCAAGATTAGTTTTAGTTTAATATCTATAATTTAGTAATCGCTTGAATAGATTAATTGTTTGGTTTTATTTAGTTGATAGTTAATCCCAAGTCCTTGTGGGTACGATATGTAGACTTACAATTCTATATTACTTGTCGACCACGTATACTTGAGTTTGCGTTTGGGAGAAACACCTAATATGGTGATTTCATACCTGAAGGCTCAGCGCATGGTGGAGAAAGGGCTGTTATCTTATTTGGCTTTCATGAGGGATGTCAGTGCCGAGACTCCCACTATTGATTCTTGTCTGTATACGGCTAAATCGGGAAGGCCGATTTTACGTGTATTGCAGCATCAGACAATTCTATGGTACGAAGCCCGAGGCATGACCCGAGGTCTGACCTCGACGTGCAACAGATTCAGGATCGACGTAAGGAGGCGGCACAGTGATTGAGGCAAATATCTCTGTGACAAAGTACAATTCCGTACTCAAACATTAAATGGCAGTATCAACTATGAATATTGGCAATAAAAGATGATGTACTATGTTGGATTTCCCTTCTTATAAAAAGGCGGATCCTTGTCATTTTGTATGCAGCTAATACACATTATTGAATATAAGGCACAAGAACATTCTCTGCTTTAAATTCAAAACATTCTCTATTTCTCTTCACTGGCTCATTTACTCACATTTACTGCTTTCCATTACTTGTTCTTCAGTTATAGCTTATCGTTGATCATAAATAGTGTAGTCCAAGGCCTATAAGCCTGTTATAGCTCCACCGACCGTCCGACCCAGGCCCTGAACCTCGGTCTCAAGGACCCTCGAGGTCAACATCGAGACTTCAACTCAAGGCGTTCTGGTTTGCATTTCTTCAACTTTCTAACTGCTTTCACTATATTATGCCTTAACGCACTTAGCTACAATCGTTCGATAACTGGCATTAAGATAAATCACGTATTTTAAGAACCACTTAATTAAATATAATTGTAATTACCATTTTCAAGGTAAACAGTTTGTCGCCCACCGTGGGGCTAAAGATAATACAAATTGTTTTACGCTAGTTCGTCAAAAAAAAAATGCAAGTTATCTTTCACACTTTTTCTTGTATGGAGAATCTTTGATTTCATGCTAGAATGTCTAACACGATGAACACATGCAAAAACAACGGCGTCAAAGACCATGGAGAAAATAGCGCAGCTATTTCATGCGCTGGTGCACCACTACCAAACCCCGAGGGTGTCCCAAACACAAACTCGGTAGACGTGGGCTCGTGCAACGCCCAACACATCGACGTCAGTTCCCGCACCAATGGTGACACACACCTCGCGGGTGAAAAGGAGGTTTAGAATACCCCGGTTCAGGTAGAAAAACAGGTAAGCCTTCATGATATTTTCTAAATATTGTAGGCATAACAGTTGGCAATCGCCCAGCTACAAAGCTAGCAAAAGACTCCGGACACTATAGCTCCACGGGTGGTTTCTCGAGTCGAGCAGGCTCTGGAGAAATCGAGCAGCGAGGGGTCGGCGATCGACCTAGCCATCATAAAAATGCTCGAGGATCTCACCAAGAGAATCGAGTCAGGGGAAAAGAGGATAGAAGCAAATGACAAAAAAGTTGAAACCTACAACACCAGGGTCTACCAAATTCTGGGTGCACCCCTGACCCTGAAAGGTGTGGATTAGAAAAAGTTCATGCAAAGACCTTTTCCTTCGAGCGCGGTCCCAAAGACCACTCTGAAAAAATTTCGAATGCACTACCTATTAAAATACAACAGGACTTCAGATCGCAACGAGCACATCAGTGCCTACACTTGTGTTGTGAAGGGGAATGACTTAAAAAAGGACGAGATCGAATTTGTCCTGTTTAAAACGTTCAGAGAAAAACTGTCGAAGGGAGCCATGATGTGGTGCCGAAACCTTTCCCCTAATTCGATAGATTCGTTTGCCGTGCTGGCGGATTCTTTCATAAAGCCACATGACGGAGCCATCAAAGTTGCAACCCGAATGTCAGATGTCTTCAAAATAAAGCAGAGGGATAGCGAGATGCTGCGGGAATTTGTATCTCGTTTCCAAATGGAACAGATGGAGTTGCTGCCAGTATCCGATGATTGGGCGGTACAGGCCTTCACACAAGGCCTGAACGAACGAAGCTCAATAGCTTCGAAGCAGTTGGAACAAAACTTGGTTTAATACCCTGCCGTCACTTGGGCAGATGTACACAATCGGTACCAATCAAAGATCAGAGTAGAAGACGACCAATTGGGATCCCCCTCAGGCTCGGTATACCTAAGTCGGCTCCTGGCAAAAGAGCCGAGGCCAGAAGAAAGGTACCAGTCGTATGTTAAGGATGGAAGAAACGTTCCTAGACAGAACATACCGCGCAATGACCAAAGGTCGGATCGAGGACATAACCCTTGAGGACTCATAAGTCAAGTCGGTTCTAACCGCCTCATAGGACCAACGGATGTACCCCGGCTATCGGAGAACAATATCAACGTCAATGTTTTGACATCGTGTCTGCCGTGAGCAAAATCAAGGAAACCAGATTGCCCAAACCCATATTATCGGTTCCATCACAAAGAAACCCTAGCTTGACATGCGAATTCCATGGTGCACACGGTCACAAAATCGAAGATTGCAGACAACTCAGGGAAGAAGTAGCCCGACTGCTCAGCAAAGGGCACTTTAGAGATTTCCTCGGCGAACGGGCTAAAAATAAACCTCGAGAGAGGGAGGTGAACAAAAGGAATGAAGCGGAAGAGACGCAACATGTTATCCACACAATCATAAGAGGGGACATCGCCCTCAAATTCAGCAACGAAAGGCGTCTGTACCTCAACGCTGCACAAAGACGGACCACTGGTAATATCTTTTCTTTTAAGAATATATTTTGAATTGATCATGTGCTTATGGAATCAGGTGGCTCGATCAAGGTGGTCTGGTTAAGAATAATAAGGTAGCTCGGGCTGCCAGACAGAATCAGGTCTACCTCTTGAATCTTCAATAGGTTCGGGACGGCGAACGAAGCCACAAAAAAGAAGGATCATCCTACTAACCGGCACAGCCGACACGACTCAGGATACTGAATCCGCGGAGATATGGGAGGCACCAACTCTCTAGTTAAATAGAATGATGGAAGCACACCGCATCACTGGTCGTATCCGAATTCATAAACGAAGGACCATACCGCGTCCCTAGAGCAGACGTGAAATCATAACACGTCGTTGGAGCTGTTAGACGTCATCATCAGTAAGGAACGGTAGCCCCCTCATTATTTCATATTTCTTACTAACTCGTACACAGGTGTTCAAGAAAGGGAGTCAGAACGCTGCCCGGGTCGGCGGCCTCACGATTTAAAGCATGTACTTCATTCTTTTCCTTCGCTCGGATTTTATCCCAAAAAGAGGTTTTGCCGACAAGGTTTTTAACGAGGCAACACCCATGTGCTACCCAAGGAATGCTCGGTCAGGTATTTGAGGTTGTTCTCCCAATTGACCTAAAATACTGGAAGTCGGCAGACCATCCCTCGCGAAGAACAACACAACCCAAAGGGGGTCTCAGTTAGAAAATAGTGCGTCGGGCCAAACGGTCAAATGAATCGTGTCCGCATACGAAGGTTGAATCATCCGCGATGAAACAATGTATACCTCTATCAAACTAGCAAAAGAATATTTTGTCAAAACATTTTGTAAGTTCAAGAAACGGCTACCATTAGCGTTTGGTTTGTCAAAACTCGAGGCCGTAAGATCCCAAGCGGGTAGCCTCAGATATATTCAAAGTTGTAAGTCCTACGGGGGTGACCAAGACTGCAAGGCCCCAAGGCCCTATGTGGTTATATCTAAATAACAATGCACGGTCCAGACTTCAAAGCCAAGGCTATACATTTGAACTTGTAAGACCCCTAAAAAGGCATACCCTCGAATATAGATGCCCAGGATATGACACTCCGGGCTAAGGGCTTTGGCCAAACAAGGCGACTCCAGTCGATGTGCTCCTGCCCAACAAAACAACAAGCGATTTGGGGACGCCCGACTATCGCCTCAAAATCAAATCCTTCGTAATTATTTCAAAAAGAACCGGTTAAAATCATGCTACCTTTAGTGTATGAAAGAGCTTCGAACATTTTCATGTTGTCTCGTAAATAAAGGGTTTCGAACATTTTCATGTCGGCTCGTAAAGAAAGAGTTTCGAACATTTTCACGTCGGCTCATAAAGAAAGAGTTTTGAACATTTTCATGTCGGCTCGAAACAAGAGCTTCGATTATTTTCATGTCGGTGCTCGAGCAAGAGCTTCGAACATTTTCATGTCGGCTCGTGAGAAAGAGATTTTCTCCCGTTCACCATAACGACTCGTAGTCGAGGTCCTTTTGGGCCGTCGAAGAGTCCGGTGAACGCGAAAAAACTTTGAGTAAATTTCTAAGCAATAAAGAATATAGCAGTACTAAAGTCGCATAAGAGCCTTAAAGCCGGGACAAAAGGCCCCCGGGCTAACTTAAAAACCAAAAGGATCGATGCACTCGAGCTAGAAATCGGCACGAGGACTAAGCCAAAATGATGATCTAAAATGTCCAAGGGAAAGCATATTGGAGCTTACGAGCCCATTTTCGAAAGCTTCCGGGCTGACTAAAGGTTACAATGACAAAATGGACCATAGCCGGCCTTCATTCGCAGGAGCTCGGTTTCAAGTTGTCCTATCTTGCTCTCCTGAACCAAGTAATCTTCCCGGGCATCCCGGAGTTGTGCTTCAAGGGTGAAAACCTTGGCCAAGGCATTCTTCTAGGCCGCAAGACACGCGTTTTTCTGAGAAATAAGCTCGTTACACTCTCGCTCGGCCCGACCAACTTTGCCCCAAAGGTGTTCCAAGTCCTGCATCTTCCTCTGAAACTGCAGAAATAGGGTATTAATCCCTGAAAGCAAGAAGGAAAATACAAATGTCGTTGCTGTAAAATTCACATATTCCTCGAGGCTACCTTCGTAATCGCGGCTTCGGCTCGCCTCATACTGAAGGTATGGCAATTCCCTTGCCTGGTTATCATTGAGGAGCTGGATGGATTTGGCCTTGTCCGACACTTTCCTCAGTTCGTACCTTAACCTATCAAAGACCTGCGAAGACGATCGACATCCGATTAAAGAGTAGGGATACAAAGTCGAAAGGTCGGGAGATCATCGAAACTCACTGAAGTGCAAAACCGTTGGGCCTCCCCGAATACCGACCAAGCTCTTCCGGATCTACGCTCTTCATTCATAATCAATACACTCCGAGGAAAGACACCGCCTCTGAGGGTTCCACTCCCGTCAGGCGACCCTTGGCCCCGATCATCCTGCAATGCATCCCCTATGGGAGAGGAACCCAGCAGACTCATATTATTCCCCGTCGAATTACCTTCGACGGGGGAGGAAGACCGAGGCAAGGGAGGAATCTCTTCCCCAAGGGTAGGAACTTCAAACCTGTGAAGTGCGACATCACCGCCCCTATAACACTGGGAGAACCTCGCCTTAAAAAGGGGTTCCCCGCGTGTAGGGGATATCCTCTAGTCCATTCCATCTCTCATTTTGGAGGTCTCCCATCCACCCTCCATCAGGTATCTCCACTTGCTGTCGTCGCAAGCTGAATAAGCCACAAATCCCCGAAACCAGTCCGACAAGTCGGGAATCTCGAATGGCATCCACGGGGTTGCAGCCAGAGGAAATAAAAAGCGTCGTCACAACTCCTGCCTTTCATTGCATACGAAATAAATACACAAGTGTACCACTTATGTGTGAGATTCCATTCCTCGGGGAAGGGCATGAACCCCTGCGGGATAATATCAACAGTCCGGACCCGGAGAAACCGATCCATCCACCCGCGATACCTCTATTCCTCTTCACTAGCAAAAAGGGACCGAGTGGATCGGTGTCAGAGAGTGATCAAGCCGCGACAGTGCGAAGGTCGATATAACTTGATTAGATGACTAAGGGTGAACACGAGCCCGGCTTTCTCAGCAAAAAACTCATCATCGATGTTATCCTCCAGGAAGATGGATGAACCTATGCCAAAGTAACCTGGTATTTTCTACAAAGATCAAGCACAACCTGTCTGCGGGACCCAACCTGAAAGGGTACGTGCATACATTCAAAAATCCCTCAACCTGAGTCATAATGCTCTCTTCAGGGAAAGGCATCTGCAAAACCACATTCTCGCCCCATCCACAGTCTCTCCTCATAATCTCGAGTTCCGGTGCTCGTTCGTCTGGCACCAACACTTCATCTATCGGGCAAGAGGCAGAAGCGGAACCCCCCTCGTGATGAAGGGTAGGATTTGACGTGGTAGCCATAGGTGCTCCGGCTAGGGGAAGGAATGCGAGGTGAAGACCCTAAGCTCAAATAAAGAAAGAGTCAATAAGGGGGCGAAAGGCTCCACTAAAATAATAATCGCTCGAAACAACGGGGTTGTCTAACATATGAATATGATGTATTTATAGAAAGAAGCAGTGGTCAATAAACTTATCTTGAACTACTGTTAATCCAGGAAACATTGTTTCCAAGAGAAGCGAACCAAAAGGACCAACGTGGTCACTCCTTGGACCGCACAACGCGGACAACATCGCCCAAATGCTCAAGGTTCTCGTACCAGTTCAACCATGAGGAAATACACTGCCTCGAGTCCCAGCTGCCGTATCTAAACAGCACCTAAAGGGTGCCCACATAGCTATCAGACAATTCCCGAAGTGGTACCGTATTTCGGGGACCCCCACTACCGTGACAAACCTCAAGGGGCTGTCCGAATGAACATCAATCTCAGGGAAGTTTCGTCGTTACTACAGGCCGCAAAGGAACGTCAGAGTCAACGAAATCTCAAAGTTTCTCCGATATTCAGAAGCCTCAACTTTTCCCGCACAATGTCCTAAGGGAATTATCATTCAGTTTTGAAGTCACACAAGTTTTAGAGGGAATAACCAAAGACACTCGGAGTGGCCCGAGCTGTTAATAATTTTCTGCCGCTCTACGAATAAGCTCCAAACAAGCCCAAACACCGAAAAAGAAGTGAACGCTATTGCACGAAGGAAATAAGAAAAGGGGAAACTGACTATAGCATTCACAAAAAATATGTTTACAGAGGGCACGCCCCCACGAAGCTCCCCACCGGAGCCAATATACAAAAAGGAAAGTAAAACCAAAAAAGTGACAAAACATGCCTATTCTTTGCCTTCACCACCTGACGAGCTGCTTACGGAAGCGCAGCCTGAACCCTCGTCCGAGGAAGTGGAGAGCACCGATCCCTCCTCCTGTATCTTGGCTTTCTCGATCTCGCCATCAAGTTCAAGCCCCCGACACTTGCTTCCTCGATGGCTTTCCTCCTAGCTTGTGAGCGGGCGTGAGTAACGGCCCGAGTCCGCTTGATCTCTGCCTTCTCGGATATTTGCCTGGCTAGGTTGTTGGTTGCAATCGCATCCCTCTTATACGAGGTGACATTACTGTCGACCTCATCCTTGGATGCGGTTAGCAAAGCAATTTTGCTTTGGGCATGACGGAGAAGCCCCTGGGTAGAGGTTAGCTTTCCCTGAAGAAGATCTCTTTTCAAAGTCATAGCTTCCATCTGCCCCTTGAGCTCAAAAACCTCCGCGTTTTTTGCCAAGACCTCCTCTTGGAGATGCCTCACCCGAACATTCCCTTGTTCGATCTGCAAAACAAGGCATGTCAGATAAGCCCTGACTTATGAGAGAAAGGAAATAAAGCTCGTATATAATAATTACCTACTAAACGAGACTAGCCCGTGCATGGCGCACCCCCTCCAAACCGGATCATAGTTCATTCAACTCCTTGTTCGTACGAGAAGAAGATATCTCTGACGCATCGAGCCCCGACTTGCCTTCCCAACCTCCCCCTCACGCTTGGTGAGATCCATGTGAATGTTGGAGAAGGCATGATCGTACAACTTCTGGACCTGTAGTGGGAAGGGAAAGGTTGAACGAATGAAGGAAGAAAATTGAAGGGAAGGACGGCGATTACCTGCTTTTGAATCCTCTTCGCCTATTCGAGGGCGAAAGGGCCGTCGAGGTCACTATCATCCTCTAGACCATCAAACAACTCCTTGAACGAGTAAAACTCGCCCTGAGAGGCCCCCGCATCGGCGACACCTCTATTCCAGGCATCACCTATTTCCCCAGGAGAAAATGAAGGATCCACACCGAGGTTATCAGTGATCTCGGTCGGCAAACAACTCCTTGAACGAGTCAAACTCGCCCTGGGAGCCCCCCGCATCGGCGACACCCCTATTCCAGGCATCACCTATTTCCCCAGGATTAAATAAAGGATCCACACTGAGGTTATCAGTGATCTCCGCCGACATAATCAATTGACTGATCTCAACTGGCATGATCGTTTGATCCCGAGTTGCTTCAGGTTCGAGTCCCCTGGACTCAACAATTGAAAACCCATCGGCATGGGCCACATCGTGATCAGACCGATGCTCGGGTCCTCGCCAATGCTTTGCTTTGATCAAAGCTGATTTCCTTCAATTATTTCTAGCTCGAGAGACCCCTGATCGGTGACTTCCTTAACTCTGGCACTTCTCTCTACCCCTTGTGGCAGAGGGCGTTCTTCACCACCATCATCATCTGTAGCACGCAGACTCGTTGCATCAGCCAGAGTTAGGACCGTAGCATCAGTTTTGGGCCTACGGATTTTGGTTCTCTTTGGTTTTGGAGACTCATCCAAAGTCCCCTCTTTCCTTTTTGTGCCCTTCTCGGGACTAGAAGCGCTTGTTTCGCCGGGCAGAGGCAGCCTCATTGACCATTTGTCCCCAAGCCCTATGATTGAGAGAGCATGTCAGTTTCTTTTCTGCAGAAAAATAGTTGCGTTGAAAAATACAACATTCACGTAAGGGGCTTACCATGTGCTTTGGCCTACCAGCGCGTTCTGGCCAAATCCCGCCATGAGCGCATACCATATGGAAAAGAAGACTCAAAGCGCCTGATCCATCTTGAGATGTCTGCGACCGCGTCAGGGAACCAGATGGTGGATGTGTTATAAAGAAAGAGCCGATTCAGAAAAAGGAGATGAGATAAGAACGAAACATGTCTCATGAAATTACGGTACTTACGATTCGTGTTCCACCCTTCTAGGAATGCCATCCGGTCGGATGAAGTAATGTTTGAGGTCCTGACTCTGACGAATCGGCTCATCCAGCCTCGGTCCTTGTCCTCGTCGATACTCACAAAAAATGGCTTCGCAGATCGATGGTGAAACTTGATTAAACCCCCTCGAAATAGTCGGGGGCTGTATAGGTTGTATAACCGTATCAAGTGATCGAGGGTAAAAGTCATTCCCTCGATCTAGTTAGAAAAGTGCCGAAGCATATATACGATCTTCCAGAAAGAAGGATATACCTTGCCGAGTGTTACTCAGTATTGACCGCAGAAATCTAGTATTATCGGATCGATCAACAATGGGGAGAAAGGAACTACGTGCCCAAGCGTGAATGGGTACTTATAGATGATGAGGAAGCCAACTTTGTAAGTGGTTATATCTTCCTCAGGCCTGGGAATCTCAACAAGCATTGTCTCCTCCCAGACACAATCAATTTTCACCCTCTCGGCTTTGGGAAATATACTGATATATTTGGATACAGGCTTGCATCGACCCGATTTGTTAGGAGGGTTATTGATGGTCAGGTCGGAGATCATCTCAAAATCGCAGGGAATACACTGCCCTACCCTCGGTGGTTTCTTCGTCTTATCTTTTGACGTACGTACGAGGAAAGATGTATCTTCTCTTGGAGGGATCATCTTGGAAGTCTTGGCCATGACTAGATCAGATTCTACGAGAGAGGGGAGGAAAAGGACAAACACAAAGGGATCCTCACAATCTTGAAAATGGAAGTGAAAATTCGGATGGCTCACAGATTCGATATTTATAGGAATGGCATAAGCAACGTTTGGGAAAAAGAAAGGATTGAATCATTAGCGGGTCATGGGTCTTCTCGAAGATCGTGCAGACAGCGACCTCGCGCAGTCTTTTGAGGGAGATCATTAAATGTTCTGGTAAGCTGGCCCCTTGACGAAAATATCAAAGGAATGAACATTCAAGAACCTTTCTTATCATTCTACTCTAAGAAACACAAAAACTGTCTGTATATGGCTAAATCGATAAGGCCGATTTTACGTGTATTGTAACATCAGACAGTTGTATGGTACGAAGCCCGAGGCACAATCCGAGGTCTGACCTCGGGTCTTCATCACATCAACCTCGAGGCGGTACGGATTCAGGGTAGACGTAAGGAGGCGGCACGGTGATTGAGGCAAATATCTCTGTGATAAAGTACAATTCCATACTAAAACATTAAATGGAGGTATCAACTACGAATCTTGGCAATAAATGCTGATGTACTATGTTTGGATTTCTCCTCTTATAAAAAGGGGGATCCTTGTCATTTTGTAGGAAGCAAATACACATTTTTGAATATAAGGAACAAGAACATTCTTCTCTTTAAATATCAAAGCATTCACTATTTCTCTTCACTAGCTCATTTACTGACATTTATTGCTTTCCATTAATTATTCTTCAGTTATAGCTTATCGTTGATCATAAATAGTGTAGTCCAAAGCCTATAAGCCTGTTATTGCTCCACCGACCATTCGACCCAGGCCCCGAACCTGGGATCAAAATCGGACAAAAATTCCCTTTCAAGTCAGCTTTGCGATCGCATTCCTGTCGCAGAACAGGTATGCGGTTCGCATTCTTCACATTGCCATCGCAGACTTAAACCCTATTTTCCAGCTCCCCATCGCATTGTGTGTTCTTCGGTCCGCACTCTTCATATGCGACCGCAGAGTTGCTTCGCATTCTCGAGATGGGATTCAAGTATTGGAGGTTTTGCGATCAACTATGCGGCTCGGAGATGAGTTATGCGATCGCATAGTCGATTGCATTTTTGCTCTTGAATTTAACCAATCTTTCTGTGGAGTTCTGCGGTCCGCCTGAGCCATGTGCGGTCCGCATACCGTCGGGCATGCCGCCTGACAAGGACATTGGTTTTGTTAATGATTTGGTGTGAGGCACTCAGATTATTTCCATTCCACCGTATCGTATGGCAACAGTGGAGTTGAAGGAATCGAAAGAGAGACTTCAGGAACTCCTAGATAAGGGTTTTATTCAGCCTAATGTGTCTCCTTGGGGTGCACCGGTGTTTTATGTAAAGAAAAAGAATGTTTTCATGAGCATGTGTATTGACTACAGGCAGTTGAAGAAGGTTATAGTCAAGAATAAGTATACTTTGCCTCTTATTGATGATTTGTTTGACCAGCTTCAGGGAGCCAGGGTGTTCTCTAAGATTGAGATGAGATCCGAGTATCATTAGCTGAAGATTCTAGATTCAGATATTCCCAAGACGGCTTTCAGGACCAGTTATGGCCATTATGAGTTCTTGGTGATGTCTTTTGGGCTGACCAATGCCCCAGCAATGTTCATGCATTTGATGAACAACGTATTTCAGCCATATTTGGACTCCTTTGTTATTGTGTTCATTGATGACATCCTGATGTACTCTCGTAGTCAGGAGGATGATGCTCAGAATCTGAGAGTTTTATCTCAGAGATTGAGGGAGGAGAAGCTTTATGCGAAATTCTCCAAGTGTGAGTTTTGGCTTCGGTCAGTAGCTTTCTTGGGGAACGTGGTGTCCAGTGAGGGTAATCATGTAGATCCGAAGAAGATAGAGGTGGTGTAGAGTTGGCCCAGACAGTCCTCACGTGAGTATCCCGTGAGCTGCTAATTCTTCAGCCTTTGGCCTACGAGGGAGTCTCTTTTACCTTCTTGTTATTTATAGTGTGCATTAAGGACATTGCAAATTTTTAAGTGTGGGGTGAGGAGATTGTCTCGGTGATTTTCTGTGCTATCCTAGCTTAGTTGTAGTACTTTTTCTTAATTTAGTAATTTTTTGTTTAAAAACGAAAAATAAAAAAATCAAAGTTTTTTTTTGGACTTTTTCCGACGATTGATTTTGTGAACAACTTTCTTGAGGGATTAAATTCCAATAAAAACCAAAAATATTTTATTTTTGTTTCTAGTTAGTTTTAGTTAGATAATAATCCCCCTTGGGTTTTCTCTTTGCATCAGTTATTTTCCGAGGGATGTAACTTGAACCGGGTGATTTTAATTTTAATTTTTTAGGATTAAATTGCTTTTCTTTTTTTTAGGAGTAGAAAAAGAGGGAGAAGATAAATTATTGTTACTTGTTTGATACTAGCATATCTAGCCCTAAGCTTGAGTAGTAATTTCGTTTGAGTGCTTGAGTAATCAATAAAATAGCAAACTTTCTGACACCTAAGCTCATGGTTGGGACTCTGTATATAACTTAGTCTTATTTTCTCGTTCGCTATGATCATGTCTGTCTTAGAGTAGAATTGATCCATCTTGATTTATACTAGTGCCATGTGTTGTGAGGATTTCTTACATATATTCCATGTTTTGCATCTTAGTCTAAAACTTGCCCTGCATGTTATTAAAGCGAAATAAAAGTGTTGCATTTTTAGAGGATGATAATAGGTTTTCTTTGATATGTTTTGTAAATTTTAGCCTTTTAAGATATTGTACGACTAGTTAGCCCTTTGAGCCAGTAGCCTTTTGTTTGGAAGCTGTATTTTTGCCTTTATTCTTTTGTTGAATCCCTAGTTTTTGCACCCTGTTTTCTTGAGCATTATTGCTTAGACTGTGATATTAGTTGATAAATTTAAAGAAATTTTTTACTATTAAAAAACGGTGACAAATGATAGTTGCAAAGTAATGGAAAGGTCCTCTTGAAAAGAATGTGACATGAAAAAAAGAGAATGAAAAAAATTTCTTTGGAAAATATGAAACATTCTTGATATGAGGGAAATACTTGTGAAACAATAGATAAAAAGAAGACTGAAAAATAAAGTGAAGAGTAGAAAAAAATGAGTGATTAAGTCTAAAAGTGCAAAGTGCTTAGGGAAGTGTCAGTCACTATTAAATAATTCTCCTACCCGTCCCCTAGCCAACATTACAACCCATTAAAGTCCTATTTGATTCTATTCGAGCATACACAATGGGCAAGCCCATGGTTCTTTGTGCATACATCTGAACTCTTTGTGAGTGCGAGAGTTGTTCTTTGATACTAAGTCCTTAAATTATATTCATTCTTTGATATGAGTGTATGGACTATTTATTCTTGTGATGGAACTTATTTCATGATAGATAGGTGATGTTATTAGCTTCTTTGATAGAGTTGGTGAGCGAGCATAAATTTGGTAAGTTGAGTCCGTCTATGAGGTTAGGAAGTTAGAAATTTGTTGATTGTTTGTGACTTGTATATCTTGCACGATGATAAGGAAGTGTATATATGATGGTTTGAGTTGCTATAGGGCCTAATTGTTAGTATCTACCGAAGTTGTGGTGTTATAGGCTTGATTTGTTGAGAGTGATTTTGATGCTTACTCGAGGACGAGCAAGAGTCTAAGTGTGGGGTGTTGGTGTTCGGCCAAAAATGCATATATTTATCCATTGTTATCTCACATTCTAGTACTATTAATCATTTTTTAGTATTAATTATAGTAATTTGTGATTAATATTGTATTTTCATTGGGTAGGAATAAAGCGGTGTGAAGATCAAGATATTTGGAGCAAAATTTAATAAAACGTAGAAGAATAAAAAAAATTACAAAAAGAGGGGGACACCCTTTGGTTTTTGTCCCCCCAAATGGAGACAACAAAAAGAGAATATTTAATTCAAAAGAGATATTGAAAGAATTGAGACGTGAATTGTTTCTGTTTTCAGCACCAAGACCAGCATTTGGCGCTGGCCTGGACGCTGTGTTACGAGAGTTTTTCTAGTTCGTACGTGACAAGGTAATTTCGGCCCTACACGACCCCAACTCATATAAAAGGGATCCTAAACCTATGTTGGAGGATATATAACATACTTTGAAGGAGAATTCACGTGGGGGAAAACACACCACTCTTGGAGGAGGCTTCTAAGTAGTTTTTCTTCTCTTCTTTACCTTAAATTTCATAGTTTGTTAGTTCTAGAGTTTTGGGAGCTACATGAACGTTGTGGTTTTAAACTTGAATTGTTCTTATTAGTTTATCATATTGGTTTATTCATTCAATCTTGCGCTTAATTATTTGATTACTTGAGCACCAATTGAATACTATCTACGAATCTAGGATTGAACTCGGGAGAGGGAATTCTAAATTGCATATAAGATTGAGTAGAGCAACTCATAGAGAGGCGGATTTGCGGTTAGGATAGGAATATACCAAATTGCCTTGCTTGGTTACTATACAGGAATTATTAATGTGTTCTTGTTAATTCTAATTCCATAGGAATATAGGCGTTAGGTTAACTTGAATAGACGAGTAGTACTTTGGGAGAAGGCTACGAGTAATATTAACCCTGTCAACCAATAAACCAGATAAATTAATTAGACAATTTAGTAGGGTGATTTCATACATGAAGGCTCAGCGCATGGTTGAGAAAGGGTGGTTATCTTATTTGGCTTTCGAGGGATGTCAGTGCTGAGACTCTCACTATTGATTCTGCTCCTCTAGCCCGTGATTTTCCGGACTTGTTTCCTGCAGACCTGTCGGGCATGCCGCCTAACAGGGACATTGATTTTGTTATTGATTTTGTGCGAGGCACTCAGCCTATTTCCATTCCACTGTATCATATGGCACCGAGGGAATTGAAGGAATTGAAAGAGCAGCTTCAGAAACTCCTACATAAAGGTTTTATTCCGCCTAGTGTGTTGCCTTGCGGTGCACCGGTGTTGTTTGTAAAGAAGAAGGATGGTTCCATGAGAATGTGTATTCACTGCAGGTAGTTGAACAAGGTTATAGTCAAGAATAAGTATCCTTTGCCTCGTATTGATGATTTGTTTGACCAGCATCAGGGAGCCAAGGTGTTCTCTAAGATTGATATGAGATCCGGGTGGTATCATCAGCTGAAGATTCCGGAATCAGATATTCCGAAGACGACTTCTAGGACCAGTTATGCCAATTATGAGTTCTTGGTGATGTCTTTTGGGCTGACCAATGCCCCAGCAACGTTCATACATTTGATGAACAACGTATTTCATCCATATTTGGATTCATTCGTTATTGTGTTCATTGATGACATCATGGTGTACTCTCGTAGTGTCACGTCCCAAAACCGAGGGATACGACCGGCTCTCGACCGGGTAGCCCCAGTAAAGCGGACCTGGATTCCTTTTTCCATCCCACGTATTACCCCGTGATTTCAATGTACATTATTCAATTATAATTTAAACACATTCTTACAACCTGGAATTAGATCATAGATTTATGTCATTTCCCACATGTGGTACCATACTTACAAAATATACATAGCATACAGATTTACTTTACATGGTCTACAAGTTATACTGTACATATGTACATAACCCACATTTCCTGTCTACGGAGCCTCTAAGGGTATGAAGGAGTTATATAATAGTTGACGGTAACAAGGCTCTGGCTATACCTTACACAAATGCCAAAATAAAAATCCGGAAAAAGAGGTGGCATGAACCACACAGCGCCCCGAGAGGAGAGGGGCTCACCAAAACAACTGATAGGATGTAGAGGAGGCACTACTGTCGGTGGGCTGGAGTACCTGCTATAGAACCACCTACAGTCATCACAAGAATGTAGCACCCCCGGCAAAGGGACGTCAGTACATTTGAATTGTATTGGTATGTATGAACAAACTTTACTCTAAGTAAACTCAACAATGCACAGGCAAGAGACAGACAGAAGGTCACACAATCACTGCACGAGATATAGAAAGAACACAATGGAAGTTCCACAATTTTCACTTCATCATAATCACAATCGCAATCACAATTGCAATTCCACCCTTGTCCTTTCTTAACATTCCACCCTTATTTCTTCTGTTGCGGAGCGCAGCTCGATCCCACCTATCAATCACAATCATTTATTATGTTTCTGTTGCAGCGTGCAACCCGATCCCACTGCTCTGGCAGAAGTGCACGCGCAATTCAGCTATGGAAAAACTCCCTGAGGTCCAGAGAGAGATGAAGTTTATACTCGACATTCACAATCATTTGTTGTGTTTCTGTTGCAGCATGCAACCCGATCCCACCGGATAATCACAATCACACTCTTATCACTTCTCACGTATCACCCTTATCCCTCTTGTCGCGGCGCGCAATCCGATCCCACCAAACAATCTTATCTCATATCAACAATGACAATTCACAATTCAATCACAGAAAATTTCAGCAATAGGAATATAGCTTCTCTACAACCCATAATACGTATAAAAATAAAATCGTGCCACAACAAACCTGAGCAAACAATGAATCATATACGATATCGCCACAGCCATCTTATTCAATTACATCACACCACAACTTCTTTTCACTACTTGTTACACGGCCTTTAGCATATACATTCATACTCTTGGATTCATTATCCTACTAGCATCATTTCACATAGCATAGCAGTGTGGTGATCAACTAAAGACAGGCAAGGAATACACTTCACGCTTCAACACAATTCGAACAACCAGCTGCACATATTCAAACCAATACATGTACCATATTCTCGGACACCACAAATCGATTTTACAAAGATTAAAGTTAGCCATACATACCTGGAGTCGAGTTTCCCTTTTTAATTTCTATCGCAATACACCGAACCGTCTAGCACTGTCAATCTAGTTCACAATGCGACACATTTACCTTAGAATTAGGAGTCTCGAATTCATTTGAGCATTTTATCAAACACTATGTGATCCCTTAGATTAACTAAACCCTTTTTAGTGAAAGATTACTCTACTTGCTTCCCTTTACTAGGTTATGGAAGATTATTCACATGCATGCAAGGTCTCAACTTTTCATCCTCAAGAACCAACCTATGTGTGTTTTATTCTTAGCTAAATTCTGATAATTTGGGGAAATAGGGTGAAGACTTAACTCTTATGATGAAGAAGATGACGACTACTCGATAAACTTCCAGGCCTGAGTAGAGATGGAGGACCAATTTGGGAAAGATGAGGACTTCACTCTAGAACCCACTCTCACTTCTCTCTATTTTGATTAGAAACCAGTTAAAATGAAAGGGGGTAGGGCTTAAATAAAGCTGAGGTCGGGTATAAAAATTAAGAAAATTAAAATCCCGTGCCAGATATGCGGTCAGAAATGCGATCGCATTCCTGACATGTGGTCCGTAGAGTTGACCGCAGAATGGCCCCCAAGTGGGCAAAAATTTGAAAACAATTTGCCCAGGTATGCGACCACTATGCGGTCCGCATACTCGTTATGCGATCGCATAGTGCGTCGCATAACACCCCTCCCCAAAACTCAAAGGCAATAATGCGACAACTATGCGGTCCGCAGAACCGAAATGCGATCGCAGATTGGGCCGCATAGTTGTCCTTCAGTTGGGCAGTGATCTGCCCGTGTATGCGACCAATATGCGATCCGAATACACGTTATGCGATCGCATAGTGTAACTCGGGGTACTTTTTGTTCAAATTAGGTCCGTTTTAGGAATTTCCACAGTAAAAGCAACTCGGGGACTCGTTCGGGCATTATTTTAAGCAAGAAATTTTACGGGTCTTTACATCCTCCCCCCCTTAAAATCATTTGTCCTCGAATGAGGATTTTGGAAATCGTTTGGTTTTGAAAACATGATATGCAACTCCCAGATTTACACTAACTCCAATATTTTCAGAAAACTTCGCCAGAGTTTCCCTTGTAATTAGGCCTATCTACCTGTCAGAGAGCCCCCGAAACACATTTCCAAGCACTATTACACAGTTTTAACCGTTCAATAGCTCACACCCCAAGTTGTTACCTCAACAATTTACAGTATTTGATCCCTTTATCAACTACACATAACACATTCTCCTTACCTCACAATTGCACATGATTGAATTAGTGTGACATATTTGCACATAACTTTGGGCCATTTCAGTGCACCCCATACAGTCCAGTCACCTCAATAGATCATAAACAATTCATTTAACCATTACCAATCTACACTACCATTAATCACTTACTTAGCACATTTGTTTCAGAAAACTTTCATTTGCTTTAAAGGGGTCACATATTTTTCAAGTAAGGGTAGCACAAACATTTGTGGTACAACAAGGAATTTTAGGGGAAAACAAGATAGGGTCCCTTTTTATGCAACATTAACCACAACTTACAATTGCCTAGGAATAGGAACACACACGATTCACTACTAGACTCATTCAAACAAGTGGAGGTACTTTTCTTTCATTTCCTTCTCCGCTTCCCATGTAGCTTCTTCGACTTGCTGACTTCGCCATAACACTTCGACTGAAGAAACTTCCTTATTTCTCAATTTACGGACTTGCCTATCAAGATTAGCAACCGGAACCTCTTCATATGATAGCTCTTCATTTACCTCAATGGTTTCGACTGGCACGATGGTGGATCGATCTCTAATTACCTTTTTCAACATGGACACGTGGAACATCGGGTGCACTAATGACAACTCAGGGGGAAATTCCAACCTATAAGCTACTTGCCCTATCCTTTGAGCAATCCGATACGGCCCGACGTACCTAGGGCTCAACTTCCTTTTCTTCCCAAACCGCACCACTCCCTTCATGGGATACACCTTTAAGAACACCCAATCATCTACTTGGAATGCTAATTCTCGCCGGCGAACATCGGCGTAAGATTTCATGCGACTCTGAGTACTTTTCATCCTTTCTTGAATGACTCTATCTTTCTCCATAGCTTGGTGCAACAGATCTGGTCCTAACAATTCTGCTTCACCAACTTCGAACCATCCGATTGGAGATCTACACCTCCTTCCGCACAATGCCTCAAACGGGGCCATTCAGATACTAGCATGGAAGCTGTTATTATAAGCAAACTCGACAAGCGGCAAATGATCATCCCAATTAATCTTGAAGTCTAAAACACAAGCCCGTAGCATATCTTCGAGCGTCTGAATAGTCCGCTCTACCTGACGGTCAGTCTGTGGATGGAAATCCGTTATGAGATTTACCTGAGTACCCAAACCTTGCTAAAATTTCCGCCAAAAATTAGCTGCGAACTGGGCCCCTCGATCTGAGATAATAGAAACTGGAGTGCCATGAAGTCTAACTATCTCCTTGATGTACAATTGGGCATACTGTTCCGCTGTGTCGGTGGACTTGACTGGCAAAAAGTGAGCTGATTTCGTGTGTCGATCTACTATCACCCAAATCGAGTCGAACTTGCACTGAGTGCGAGGTAACCCTGCCACAAAATCCATATTAATCATTTCCCACTTTCACATTGGTATTTCCACAAGCTGGGTTAACCCACCGGGCCTCTGATGCTCGGCCTTCACCTATTCACAATTGGAACATTTGGATACAAGGTCCGCCACATCCCTCTTCATACCGCTCCACCAATAAATTTCCAGGAGATCATGATACATTTTCGTAGAACCTGGGTGCATAGAATACCTGGAGCTATGAGCGTCCGCCATTACCCTCTCCCGAAGATTATCTACATCTGGAACACATAGCCTGCATCGCAACACTCCATCATTGCAGCCGAGTGAAAATGCTGAAATCTTGTCATTTAGAACTGCCTCCTTCAATTGTGCCAATGCTGGATCACTAAACTGCTTTTCTTTGACTTCCGCTACTAGTGACGATTCTGCCCCATTACGCGCCATAACCTCCCCTTCGCCTGAGGTCGAAATACAAACCCCCAAACTGGCCAATTGATGAACTCCCGAGCCAAGGGCCTCTGATCCGCTTCCAAATGAGCCAAACTACCCATAGACTTCCGACTGAGAGCGTCGGCCATCACATTCGCCTTTTTTGGATGGTACAAGATGTTCATATCATAATCCTTAAGCAATTCTAACCACCTCCGCTACCTTAGATTCAGTTCCTTCTACTTGAATAAATACTGAAGACTCTTGTGGTCTGAGAACACGTCCACGTGGACCCCATAAAGATAATGACGCCAAATTCTTAGTGCAAACACCACTGTCGCGAGCTCCAAATCATGCGTTGGATAATTCTTCTCGTGATTCTTGAGTTGCCTTGAAGCATATGCTATAACCTTCCCATGTTGCATCAACGAACACCCCAAACCAACCCTTGAAGTATCGTAATAAACCACAAATCCCTCTATACCTTCTGGCAAGGTCAATACCGGTGCCGAAGTCAATCTGGACATCAATTCCTGAGAACTTTTCTCACAAGCGTCGGACCACTGGAACTTCACCGCTTTCTGCGTCAATTTAGTCAATGGGGAGGCGAGGGTAGAGAATCCCTCCACAAACCTCCGATAATACCAAGCTAGACCTAAGAAACTACGAATCTCCGTCAGGGTCGTTGGTCTAGGCAAATCTTTCACCGCCTCGATCTTCTGGGGATCAACCTGAATCCCTTCCCTGGAAACAACATAACCTAGAAACGTGACTGATTCTAGCCAAAACTCACATTTAGCATACAGGTGATGATGATGAAGAGTCTGCAGGACTGCCCTGAGGTGATTAGCATGATCTTCCCAACTCCGCGAGTAGACAAGGATGTCATCAATAAAGACAATCACGAAGGAGTCTAGAAATGGCTTGAAAACCCGATTCATAAGATCCATAAAAGCCGCTGGAGCATTGGTCAACCCAAAGGACATTACCAACAATTCAAAATGACCATAACGAGTCCTGAAGGCGGTCTTAGGAATATCCTGCTCTCTGATCTTCAACTGATGATATCCAGACCGTAAATCAATTTTGGAGAAGAACCTCGCACCTTGCAATTGATCAAAAAAATCATCTATCCGAGGTAATGGATACTTGTTTTTGATAGTGACTTTGTTGAGCTGTCGATAATCAATACACATCCTAAGAGACCCATCCTTCTTTCTAACAAAAAGAACCGGAGCACCCCAAGGCGACACACTCGGCCGAATGAACCCCTTTTCTAATAAATCCTTCAACTGCTCTTTTAACTCCCTTAACTCTGCTGGCACCATTATGTATGGTGGAATAGATATTGGTTGCGTATCTGGTAGTACATCAATCCGAAAATCGATCTCTCTATCTGGCGGAATCCCTGGAAGCTCGTCCGAAAATACTTCAAGAAACTCATTCACAACTGGCACGAACTCGGGGGCCGACACATCTGAAGCGGTGTCCGCGACCCAGACCAAATGACAGATACACCCCTTCCTAATCATCTTCGAGGCCTTAAGGTAGGAAATAAACCTACCCTTCAGCACCACACCATTCCCTTTCCACTCAATAACCGGCTCATTATGAAACTTGAGTCTCATGACTCTCGTTCGGCAGTCGAGTTTAGCAAAGCACGAATAAAGACAGTCCATTCCCATAATAATATCAAAATCTACCATCCCAAGCTCAATAAGATCGGTCGTGGTAACGCGACCACATACTGTGACAACACAATTCTTATAGACTCGAGATGCTGTAATAGAATCACCAACCGGAGTCGATATAAAGAACGGCTCATGAAGTTGTTCGGGTTCTATCCAAAACCTAAGGCAATAAACGGGGTAACATAAGACAAGGAGGACCGCAGATCAATAACAGCATAACAATCAAGTACTTGAACATTCAGAATACCTGTAACAACATCTGGAGAAGCCTCTGCGCTCTGGCGACCACTCAAATCATAGAATCGGCTGGGTCCACCTCTACCACGAGCCCCACCCCTAATTAAACCACGTCCTACTGGAGCTGGAGGACACACTGAAGATGTGGCGGCTGAAGAACCGGATGACTAGGCAAATCCCATACCATGCCCTGGCTAGGCGCACGACAATCCCGCTAAAGATGACCCCTCACCCCACACCTGTAGTATATCGGGCGATCCAAATAACAGGCCTCAGTATGGAACCCTCCGCATTTAGGGCACGGAGCCCTCCCTTGTTGCTGGAACCTTCCTCCAGGAAGACCTGACTGATGGGGTCTCCTGCTGACGGATCTTGGTCTCCAATGATTATTCGGCTGATAACGGTGCACGGATGGCGGTGCACTGGCTGAAGACTGTGCATAAGACCGGGATGGCCCTGATGGCCCCCTCCCCTGAACTAGCCTCCCCCCTGCAACTGTGCTCCCTGAGTGACCCACTGACCGGGCTCTGCTGCTACTCTCCCTGTCTGCCCGTATCTTCAACTTTCTAGCCTCCCTGGCGTGGGCGAACCCCACGATATTTCCATAATTCATATTCGAGTGCAAAGCTGCTGTAGCAGCCTCATTCACAACCAAAGGACTTAGACCCTGAACAAATCGTCGAACTTGAGCATCCATGGTCGACACACACTAAGGAGCAAACTTGGACAACCTTACGAACTCCATGTGGTACTACCAAACACTCATACTGCCCTGTTTGAGGACCTCAAACTCAGTAGCATGGGCTGCCACAGTCTCGGCATGCAAAAAATGGTCCATGAACGCATCCACAAACTCGCCTCATCTAGCCGGAGGACTTCCCTCCCCACGGGAACCCTCCCACATCTCGAACCAGGAATATGCTACTCCTCTCAGCTTGTATGAAGCTAACTCGACCCTTTCCGTCTCTGTACCCTTCATCACCCGAAGGGTCTTATACATCCCATCAAGAAAATCCTGTGGATCGGCCTCTGGATCCGTACCAGAGAACTCTGGAGGGGCCAACCGCAGAAACTGGTTGACTCTGGAGCCGGCGGAATTTCCCTGTCCGCTGGAGGACGCAGGGGTAGCATGACATCTTTGTGCCTGAGCGTCCACCAACTAAGTTAACATATGAATAGCTCCTCTGAGGTCCCCCTCGGACGTACCGGGACCGGAAGCTGGAACCGTAGAGGGATGAGGAATATCAGTGGGAGGGATTGCAGCACCCTCCGCCGCCGCAGGAACAAGAATGCTTTGATCCGGAATAGAAGGGTCTGGACGATTCAAGGCCGGCGAGTCACTCTCACCCGCACTATCATGTACATGATTCACGGCCACACTTGGGGTGGCATTGGCCTCAAGGCCGAGTCGGGTTCTCTTCTTTGGTGCCATTGCTGAAAATTTCGTAACAAAGCACGAATTAGACAAGGACATTTTCACTTTCCACCTCGCCGCACGATATAGAATAACAATGAAAAGAGCAATTTCCTAAATGTCCATGTAGCCTCCTAATTATAGATGTGGTCGACAATACACCGATAAGAAGGGCTCTACTAGACACGGCTCCGAGACATCCTAGGACTCTTTTAAAACCTTAGGCTCTGATACCAAGTTTGTCACGACCCAAAACCGAGGGACACGGCCGGCGCTCGACCAAGTAGCCCCAGTCAAGCGGACCTGGATTCCTTTTTCTATCCCACGTGTTACCCCGTGATTCCAATGTACATTATTCAATTATAATTTAAACACATTCTTACAACCTGGAATTAGATCATAGATTTCTGTCATTCCCATATGTGGTACCATACTTACAAAATATACATCGCATACAGATTTACTTTAAGTGGTCTACAAGTTATACTGCCCAAACTACATATGTACATAACCCACATTTCCTGTCTACGGAGCCTCTAAGAGTACGAAGGAGTTATATAATACTTACCGGTAACAAGGCTCCGACTATACCTTACACAAATGCCAAAATAAAAATTCGAAAGATGAGGTGGCATGAACCACACAGGGCCCCTAGAGGAGAGAGGCTCACCAAAACAGCTGATAGGACGTAGAGGAGGCACTATTGTCGGTGGGCTGGAATACCTGCTATAGAACCACCTACAATCATCACAAGAATGTAGCGCCCCCGGCAGAGGGACATCAGTACATTTGAATTGTACTGGTATGTACGAACAAACTTTACTGTAAGTAAACTCAACAATGCACAGGCAAGAGACAGACAGAGGGTCACACAATCACTGCACGAGATATAGAAAGAACACAATGGAAGTTCCACAATTTTCACTTCATCACAATCACAATTACAGTTCCACCCTTGTCCTTTCTCAACATTCCACCCTTATTTCTTCTGTTGCGGCGCGCAACCCGATCCCACCACAACTCCTTTTCATTACTTGTTACACAGCCTTTAGCACATACATTCATACTCTTGGATTCATTATCCTACTAGCATCATTTTACATAGCATAGCAGTGTGGTGATCAACTAAAGACATACAAGGAATACACTTCACACTTCAAAACAATTCGAACAACCAGTTGCACATATTCACACCAATACACGTACCGTATGCTAGGACACCACAAAGCGATTTTACAAAGATTAAAGTTCGCCATACATACCTGGAGTCGAGTTTCCCTTTTTAATTTCTATCGCAATTCACCGAACCGTCTAGCACCCTCAATCTAGTTCACAATGTGACACAGTTACCTTAGAATTAGGAGTCTCGAATTCATTTGAGCATTTTATCAAACACTATGTGATCCCTTAAATTAACTAAACCCTTTTTAGTGAAAGATTACTCTACTTTCTTCCCTTTACTAGGTTCTGGAAGATTATTCACATGCATGCAAGGTCTCACCTTTTCATCCTCAAGAACCAACCTATGTGTGTTTTATTCTTAGCTAAATTCTGAGAATTTGGGGAAATAGGGTGAAGACTTACCTCTTATGATGAAGAAGATGACGACTACTCGATAAACTTCCAGGCCTGAGTAGAGATGGAGGACCAATTTGGGGAAGATGAGGACTTGTCACTCTAGAACCCACTCTCACTTCTCTCTATTTTGATTAGAAACCAGTTAAAATGAAAGGGGGTAGGGGTTAAATGAAGTTGGGGTCGGGTATAAATATTTAGAAAATTAAAATCCCGTGTCGGATATGCGGTCAGGAATGCGATCGTATTCCTGACATGCGGTCCGCAGAGTTGACCGCAGAATGGCCCCCAGGTGGGCCAAAATTTTAAAACAATCTGCCCAGGTATGCGACCACTATACGGTCCGCATACTCGTTATCCGATCGCATAGTGAGTCTTATAACACCCCTCCCCAAAACTCAAAGGCATAATGCGACAGCTATGTCGTCCGCAGAACCGAAATGCGGTCGCAGATTGGGCCGCATAGTTGTCCTTTAGTTGGGAAGTGATCTTCCCTTGTATGCGACCACTATGCGGTCATCATACACATTATGCGATCGCATAGTGCGTCGCATAACACCCAAATTCTGGAAAGTTTAATTCCTTAACTCCCCGGGTACTTTTTGTTCAAATTAGGTCTATATTAGGAATTTCCACAGTAAAAGCAACTCGGGGACTTGTTCGGACATTATTTTAAGCAAGAAATTTTATGGGTCTTTACACGTAGTCAAGAGGATCATGCTCAGCATGTGAGAGTTGTATTGTAAAGATTGAGGGAGGAGAAGCTTTCTTGGGGAATGTGGTGTCCAGTGAGGGTAATCAGGTAGATCCGATGAAGATAGAGGCGGTGCAGAGTTTGCCCAGACAATCCTCAGCTACAGATATTAGAAGCTTTCTTGGTTTGGCAGGATATTACTGTCGCTTTGTGGAGGGGTTTTCTTCTATTGCTTCGCCCTTGACCAAATTGACCCAAAAGGGTGCTCCGTTCAGGCGGTCGGACAAGTGTGAGGAGAGCTTTCAGAAGCTCAAGGCTTCTTTGACCACAACTCTAGTGTTAGTGTTTCCATCAACTTCAGGTTCTTATACCATGTATTGTGATGCCTCGAGGATAGGCATTGGTTGTGTCTTGATGCAGGAGGATAGGGTGATTTCCTACGCCTCACACCAGTTAAAGACCCATGAGAAGAATTATCTGGTGCATGATCTTGAGTTAGCAGCCATTGTTCACGCCTTGATGATTTGGCGTCATTATTTGTATGGGGTTCATTATGAGGTTTTTACTAATCATCCGAGTCTGCTTCATATGTTCAAGCAGAAGGATATGAACTTGCGTCAGCGGGGATGGTTGGAGCTTCTCAATGACTATGATACCAATATTCTATACCATCCGGGGAAGGCTAATGTAGTGGCCAATACCTTGAGTCGCCGAGTAGAGAGTTTGGGTAGTCTATCATATCTTCCAGTAGCAGAGAGACCTTTAGCACATGATGTTTAAGCCTTAGCGGCCCAGCTTGTGAGATTGGATATGTCAGATCCTAGTAGGGTATTGGCTTGCATGGTCTCCAGGTCGTCTCTTTATGACTATATTAGGGAGCGCCAGTATGATGACCC
This sequence comes from Nicotiana undulata, assembly GCA_005239495.1. Lineage (NCBI taxonomy): Eukaryota > Viridiplantae > Streptophyta > Magnoliopsida > Solanales > Solanaceae > Nicotiana > Nicotiana undulata. The sequence continues at coordinate 53,104 of ML293381.1, read as the reverse complement.
ACACTTGCTCATTTTGCAAGACAGGGTCCGACGAGGTGATGCCAAGGATGTAGCTATTGGTGATGATGGGGTGATGAGGATGCAAGGTGGGATATACGTGCCTAACGTAGATGGTTAGGGAGTTGATTCTTGAAGAGGCCCACAGCTCGCAGTACTCAATCCACCTGGTTGCCGCGAAGATGTATCAGGATCTAAGACAACATCATTGGTACAAGTGGATGAAGAAGGACATTGTCAGATTTGTAGCTTGTGTCTCAACTGTCAGCAGGTCAAGTATGAGCACCAGAGACAAGGTGGATTGCTTCAGAAGTTGGATATTCCAGAGTGGAAGTGGGAGCGGATCACCATGGACTTTGTAGTTGGGCTCCCACGGACTTCGAGGAAGTTAGATGCTATTTGGGTTATTGTTTAACGACTGACCAAGTCCGCACACTTCATTCCTGTCAGTACTACTTATACTTCAGAGCGGTTAGCTAAGATTTATATCCAAGAGATTGTCTGATTGCATGGTGTTCATGTTTCCATCATTTCTGATAGAGGTACTCAGTTCACATTGTAGTTTTGGAGGGCCGTTCAGCGGGAGTTGGGTACTCAGGTTGAGTTGAGCACAACTTTTCATCCTCAGACGGACGGGCGGTCCGAGCGCACTATTCAGTTAGTAGAGGACATTTTACGCACTTGTGTTATTGATTTTGAGGGTTCATAGGACCAGTATCTGCCACTCGCAGAATTTTCATATAATAATAGCTATCAGTCGAGTATTCAGATGGCTCCATACGAGGCTTTATATCAGAGGAGGTGTAGATCTCCGGTTGGTTGGTAGACTCGTTCGAGGACGAACGCGTTTTTAAAAAGGGTAGGATGTAACGACCTAGCTGGTCATTCTGAGAGTTTAGCCTCGTTTTCCCCTATTTATGAATCATTATTTTTTGTTAAACTCTATTATGTTGTGTCGCGTTAGTTGGCTCGGGTTCGGAGTGATTTTTGGGAAGGAATGATACACTTCCTTAAGTTGGTTATTTAGTAGAAAAGTCAACCGGAAGTTGATTTATAGGTAAATGATCTCAGAATTCGGTTTTTATGGTTGGGATAGCTTCGTTAGGTGATTTGGGACTTAGGATCGTGTTCAGAATGTTATTCGGAGGTCCATGGTAGAAATAGGCTTGAATTGGCGAAATTGGATTTTTGGCAATTTCCGGTCTGTAGTGGGAAATTAGCTATCAGGGTCGGAATGGAATTTCCGAAGTTGAAATATGTTTGTAGTGTCGTTTGTGATGTGTGTGCAAAATTTCAGGTCATTTGGACGTGGTTTGGTTGGTTTCGGCATCGTTGGCGAATTTTAGATGTTTTGAAATCCGTTAAGCTTGAATTTCGGGTTAATTTTGTGTTTTGATGTTGTTTTGAGATTTTCGGTGGTTCTAAGTTCGGGTGATGTTATACGAGGTTTTGGTATATTTGGTTGAGGCCTCGAGGGGATCGGGATTGATTTCGGCCGATTGGAAAATGGTCAAAATGAACCAAAATTCGCGAAGTCTCCTTTCTTTACTTTCTCCGCAGGCTTTTCGCACCTGCGGACCAATTCACGCTTCCGCGACACTGCACCTGCGGAAATTCCATCGCAGGTGCGGAACTCACTTAGGATCCCAGTTTCTGCATCAACGGAAAAACCTCGCACCTGCGGATCGCGCACATGCGCACTCACACTCTGCTTCTGCAGAAATTGACCAACTCTTCCCTTGTGCATCTCCGCCCCAGATCTCGCACTTGCGGGCTCGTAGATGCGACCACTATCTCGAACCTGCGCATCCTGCCTAACCTAGAAGGTCCCGCACATGCGACTTCCCAAGCGCACCTGCGGCCTCTCACCTGCGGCTCCCTATCCGCATGTGCGGCAAAACACCAGCAGCTTCAGAAACTAGAAAAACAGCTATCTCCCAACACCAAAAATCAATCTGCTAACCATCCGAAACACACCTGATGTCATCGGGACCTCAACCAATAATACCAACAAGTCATATGTCGACACACGAACTTAGTCGAACCTTCGGAACACTCAAAACAACATCAAAACACCAAATTACCCTCGGATTCAAGCCTAAGAACTTCTAAACTTTCGAATTCCGCAGAAGATGCCGAAACCTACCAAACCACGGCCGAATGACCTCAAATGTTGCACACACATCACGGATGACACTACGAACCTAGTATAATTTCATTAATTCCATTATGACCCCGATATAAAATTTTCCACTGCCAACCAAAATCGCCAAATTTTCAACTTTCGCCAATTCAAGCCTAATTCTACTATGGACCTCCAAATTACATTATGGACGTGCTCCTAAGTCCAAAATAACCTGGCAGAGCTAACCGAACCATAAAAATCCAAATCTAAGATCATTTACCCATAAGTCAACATCCGGTGGACTTTTCCAAATTAAACTTCTAAATAGAAGACTACGTGTCTCATTCCTCTCTGAAACCACTCTAGGCCCGAACCAACCAACCCGATACAATACAATACAGCTGAATCACACATAAAGAAGCAGAATTGGGGAAAACGGGGCTATAACTATCGAAACGACTGGCGTGGTCATTACATCCTCCCTCTCTTAAACAAATGTTCGTCCTCGAATAAGTCTAGAAACATACCTGGAGTCTCAAATAGGTGTGGATATCTGCTACGCATCTCCCGCATGGTCTCCCAGGTGGCCTCCTCCACAGGTTGACCCCTCCACTGCGCCTTCACTAAAGTTATGTCCTTTGATCTCAACTTTTGAACCTGCGATCCAAAAAAGCCTTCGGATCCACATCATAAGTCATATCACCCTCCAACTGAACCGTGTTGAAGTCCAAAACAAGGGACGGATCACCAACATACTTTCGGATCATGAAACATGAAATACCGGATGCACACTCGATAAGCTAAGTGGCAAGGAAAGCTTATAAGCCACCTTCTCCATCCTCTGAAGAACCTCAAATGGCCTAATGAACCGGGGGCTCAACTTGCCCCTCTTCCCAAACCTCATAACACCCTTCATGGGTGACACCTTCAGCAAAACCTTCTTCTCATCCATAAAAGACATATCACGGACCTTCTTTTATGCATATCTCTTCTGCCTAGACTGCGCCATGCGAAGCCCCTCCTGAATCAATTTCACCTCATCTAATGCGTCCTGAACCAAGTTTGTACCCAAGAGCCTAGCCTCACCCGGCTCAAACCATCCAACTGGAGATCTACACCTCCTCATATACAAAGCGTCATATGGAGCCATCTGAATACTCGACTGATAACAGTTGTTATATGAAAACTCCACGAGCGGCAGAAACTAGTCCCATGAACCTCAAAAGCCAATGACACATGCATGTCCTCCAATATCTGGATAATGTGCTCGGACTGTTCGTTCGTCTGAGGGTGAAAAGTTGTGCTAAACTCAACCTGATTACCCAACTCTCGATGCATGGCCCTCAAAAATTGCGATGGGAACTGAGTACCTCTATTTGTCATGATGGAAACTGGGATACCATGCAAGCGAACAATCTCTCGAATATAAATCTCAGCCAACCGCTCTGAAGTATAAGTAGTACCAACAGGAATGAAGTGCGTGGACGTGGTCAGCCGACCACAATAACCCAAATAGCATCAAACTTCCTCGAAGTCCGTGGGAGCCCAACTACAAAGTCCATGGTGATTCGCTCCCACTTTCACTCTGGGATCTCCCTCTAAAGAAAGCCACCTGGTCTTTGATGCTCATACTTAACTTGTTGACAGTTGAGACACCGAGCTACAAACCCAACTATACCCTTCTTCATCCAACTCCACAAATAGTGTTGTCTCAAATCCTTGTACATCTTCGCGGCACCTGGATGAACGGAATACCGCGAGTTGTGGGCCTCCTCAAGAATCAACTACCGAAGCCCATCTACATTAGGAACACATATCCAACCCTGCATCCTTAACACGCCTTCATCACCAATAGTCACATCCTTAGCATCACCTCGCCGGACCATGTCTTGAGAACGAGCAAGTGGGGATCATCATACTGACGCTCACTGATACGGTCATAAAGAGAAAACCTGGAGACCACGCAAGCCAATATCCAACTAGGCTCCGAAATATCCAATCTCACAAGCTGTCCTGCTAAGGCCTGAACATCCAATGCTAAGGGTCTCTCTACTGCCAGAAGATATGCTAAACTTCCCAAACTCTCCGCTCGTCGAGTCAAAGCATCGGCCACCACGTTGGCCTTCCTCGGATGGTATAAAATAGTGATATCATAGTCCTTAAGAAGCTCCAACCATCTCCGCTGATGCAAATTAAGATCCTTCTATTTAAATAGATGTTGCAGACTCCGATGATTCGTATAGATCTCACAATGAACCACATACAAAAAATGACACCAAATCTTCAAGGCGAGAACATTGGCTATTAACTAAAGATCATGGACAAGATAGTTCTTCTCATGGGTCTTCAACTGGCGTGAGGCATAGGCAACCACCCTACCCTCCTGCATCAAAATACATCCAATGTGTATCCTTGAGGCATCACAATACACGATATAAGAACCTGAAGTTGATGGCAGAACTAACATTGGAGTTATGGTCAAGGCAGTCATGAGCGTCTGAATTCTCTACTCACACTCGTCCGACCACTTGATTGGAGCACCCTTTTGGGTCAATTTAGTCAAGGGCGACAAAATAGATGAAAATCCCTCCATAAAGAGACCGTAATAACCCGCCAAACAAAGAAAGCTCCTAATCTCCGTGGCTGAGGACGGTTTAGGCCAACTCTACACCGCTTCTATCTTCTTTGGATCCATCGGAATACCCTCATTGGACACCACGTACTCGAAGAATGCTACCGAACCAAGCCAAAACTCACACTTGGAGAACTTTGCATAAAGCTTATCCTCCCTCAATCTTTGTAACAAAATCCTCGAATGTTGAGCATGATCCTCCTGGCTACAAGAGTAAATCAGGATGTCATCAACGAATACAATAAGGAAGGAGTCAAAATAGGGCTGGAATACAAGGTTTATCAAATGCATGAACGCTGCTGGGGCATTGGTCTGCCGAAAAGACATCACCAAGAACTTATAATGGTCTTAACATGTCCTTAAAGCTGTCTTAAAAATATCCAAATCCCGAATCTTCAGCTGGTGATATCCAGATCTCAAATCAATGTTGGAGAACACCCTCGCTCCCTAAAGCTGGTCAAATAAATCATCAATATGAGGCAAAGGATACTTGTTCTCTATTGTGACCTTGTTAAACTGCCTGTAATCAATGCACATACTCATGGAACCATCCTTTTTCTTCACAAATAAAATCGGTGCACCCCAAGGTGACACACTAGGCCGAATAAATCCCTTATCAAAGAGTTCCTGAAATTGTTCTTTCAACTCCTTGAACTCCACTGGTGCCATACGATACGATGGAGTAGAAATGGGCTGAGTGTCGGGCACAAAATCAACACCGAAGTCAATATCCTTGTAAGGAAGCATGCTTGGCAGGTCTATGGGAAACACATTCGAAAAATCATGTACTACCAAAACAGAATCAATGGTAGGAGTCTCTGCACTAACATCTCTCACAAAAGCCAAATAAGATAGGCAATTGTTCTCAAACATACGCTGAGTCTTCAAGTACAAAATTACTCTACTGGGTACATAGTCTATAGAACCGCACCACTCAACCCTCGAAAATCCTGGCATCGCCAATGTCACGGTCTTAGCGTGACAATCTAGAACAACATGGAATGAAAATAACCAATCCATATCCAACACCACATCAAAGTCAACCATACTGAGCAACAAAAGGTCCACTAGGGTCTCCAGACCCCCAATAGTCACCACACATGAACGATATATGCGGTACACAACAATAGTATCGCCCACAGGAGTAGGTACACAAACAGATGAAACTAAAGACTCACGGCGCATATACAGGAAATAAGCAAAATATGAGGAAACATATGAATGTGTGGAACCAGGTTCAAATTATATGGAGGCATTCCTGTGACAGACCGAAACAATACATGTAGTCACAATATTTGATTCTACTACGGACCTCCAAATTACATTCCGGACGCGCTTCTATGTTCAAATCGCCTAAAAGAGCTAACCGAACAATAAAAATCCAAATTCGAGATCGTTTACTCATAAGTCAATATCCAGTTGACTTTTCAAACTTAAACTTCTAAAGAGGAGACTAAGTATCTTATTCCACTCCGAAACAACTCCATACCCGAACCAACCAACTCGATATAATAAAATACAGCTGATTCACATATAAAGAAGCACAAATGGAGAAAACAGAGCTATAACTCTAGAAATGATTGGCCGGGTCATTACTGATACGCCGCAGAAGCGGCTAATGTGTCAAAGATGTGAAAGTGCTGGCCAAAAGGATAGATACAAGGGTTCGCGATTGTAAAGACCCGTAAAATTTCATGTCAAAAATAATGCCCGAATAGGTCCGTGTGTTGTTATAACTGTAGAAATTCTTAAAAACGGACCTTTTTGAGTAAAAAGTACCCCTAGACTTAAAAGATAAAATTTTCCAAAATTGTGATGTTATGCCACGCACTATGCGATCGCATAACAGGTAAGCGAACCGCATAGTGGTCGCATACATGGACAGACTTCTGTCCAGTTTGAGGACAGCTCTGCGGCCCAAGATGCGATCGCATCTTGGAAATGCGGACCGCATAGCTGTCGCATTCTTGCACCTCCATTTTTGCGGAGGAGGTTATGCGACGCACTATGCGATCGCATAAAAGGTATGAGGACTGCATAGTGGTCGCATACCTAGGCAGTCCGGTCTTATTTTTGGCCCATTTTAGGGCCAACTATGCGACAGGAATGCGGACCGCATAGCAGGAATTTGATCGCATTCCTGACCGCATTCCTGCTTCGGGGCTCTTTAATTTCTAATTTCTCACCCGACCCCCAGTTTAATAAAACAACCCTCCCCTTCATTTTAATGGGTATCTGAACAAAAATAGAGAGAAGTGAGAGTGGGTTATAGAGAGAGAAGTCATCTTCTTCACCAAATTGATTCTTCAAACGTCACTCATGCCCGGAAATTATCAAGTAATCTTCATCTTCTCCACTCTAAGAGGTAAGTCCCCACCCCATTTCCCTTTAATTATTAGATTTTAGTTAGAATGAAGCACACATAGGTTGGTTCTTGAGAATAAAAGATAAGATTTGCATGCATGTGAATAATCTTCCATGACCTAGTAAACAAAAGCTAGTTAGAGTAATCTTTCACTAAAAAGGGGATTAATTAATCAAAGGGACCACATAGTGTTTGTATTAAATGCCTAAATGAGCTGAGTTATGTTCATGGTTCCAAATTTCTAAGTGAAATATGTCACATTGTGGAATAGATTGACGGTGCTAGACGGTCTAGTGATTTGTGATAAAAACTAAAGGGAGAATTCTGATTCGAGGTATGTATGGCAAACTTTAATCTTTGTAGAGTCACCTTGTTGGTGTCCAAGGACACGGTAAAAATATTTTGCTTGAGCATGTGTGAATTGATTGTCCGGCGGTGTTGAAGTGCAAGATTTAGTTTCCTGATTTTCTTAGTTGACTCCCATGCTAATTGAGATTGTGAAGGGTGATTCTCTAAGCTTATCCTATCATGTGTAAGGCTTGTTAAACGTTCAATTATGTCAATATGGGAGTATGTGCTACTAAATGAAAGAATGACAATGTATCCTAATGTGGGAATGTATTTAATTGCTAGAGGCCGTGTCTGGCAAATGATGAACAGAAATTGTGAATTTAATTAGTTGAGTTAAATAATTTTGGCAACACCATACATGAATCACTGTTTGGTAAGGATTATTGTGCCTTGATTTCACATAGTTATGGGTTGATATGAACTTATGTTCTTGATGACGAAAGTCCCTGTGATTTAATTAATTGGTTGTTGTTGCTATCAAGTTGTGTTTTACGGTGGGATCGGGTTGCACACCGCAACGCGAAGTAATAAGGGTGGAGAGGTAATAAGGGTGAGATGTAAATGTACGGTGGGATCGGGTTGCGCGCCGCAACATGAAGTAATAAGGGTGGAGAGGTAATAAGGGTGACATGTGAACTGATGAATAATTGAAATGAGTAACTGTGAAATCTTTATTGTGATTTTTTGTATATTTATGTGGTATATGTGTGGTTGTCCTAACTGTCCTCCAAATGTGTACTATTTGATTTTACTTAGAATAAACTTTGTTCATACATACTAGTACTATTCAACGGCACTAACGTCCCTTTTGCCGGGGGCGCTACATATTTTAAATGGATGTAGGTGGTTCCATAGCAGGTAGCTCAGCCCGCCGTTAGTGGTGCCTCCTCTTCCTCTTTTCAGCAGTTCTGGTGAGCCCCATTTCATCTCGGGGCCGTGTGTGGACTATATCATTCTCTTTTGCTTATGTTGTAAAAGGTATAGCCGAGGCCTTGTTACCGGCAAGTTATGTAAAACTTCTAGTACTCTTAGAGGCTCCGTAGACACTGTGTGGGTTGTATATATGTATATTTTGGGAGGTAGTTGTACTCACTCGTAGTTGTGGATCGCATCGGAAAAGTGTATGTATTATATATGTTTTTTTTCATTATCAAATGTTGAAAGTTAAAAGAGGAAAATGTACTTATGTTGTAAATAGTACTTTCTATCTAAATTGGCTAAACCTTATGGAACAATGCATATTATGAACATGGGGTAATGCGCTAGGTACGAAAGGTAATCCAGGTCCGCTTGACTGGGTTCATCCGGTTAGGTGTCGGTCTCGTCCCTCGGTTTTGGGGCGTGACAACGATTTTTGCTTCATTTTAACATTTCCAAGCTCGGATTGAGTCGATTTCTAGAGCAATTTTCATCACAAGGATTGGGGTAAGTGTTCTACATTTGATTTTGATCTTATTATATGAATCTATCTTCATATTTGGCTATTGGTTGATGAATTTTAAAGAGAAATTGGGGGTTTTAGCCTAAAGTTTCATAATGTGAATTTTCGAGTTTTGAACATCGATTCATAGTCGAATTTGAGTGAAACTAGTATGGTTGGACTCATAATTGAATGGGTTATCGGGTTTTGTAAGTTTTGTGGGGTTCCCAAGCACGGGCCCTGATGTGACTTTTGGCTGGTTTTCAGTTTTTATTTAGTATTTGATCTTTATCATTTGGACTTGTTTCCTTGGGCTTTATTAGATGTATTCGAGTATATTTTTGCTAGTTTTGAGTCGTTCGAAGGTCAGAATGTGCGGAATGACATTCTTCGTGCATCGCTTGGCTTGCTCGATATTGGGATTTGCTCGTTTGAGGCAAGTAACACTTCAAAACTTGGGTTCTAAGGGTATGGAAACCCCAATTATGTGTTATGTGATTGGTGATGAGGTGATGGGCATGTGGGCGTGCACCGTGTAATTTCTATTTCTGGTATTTTTGTGGTACTGTGTAGTTACATGGTCTTACCTATAACTATGAAATTTCTACGTTCTTGAGCTATTAATCTATGATCCATGTTAGAAACCATGTCTAGGCTACACGTTTATCCTGTTGAGACCCACATAGGTCATTTCTACCGTTGAATTATCTACTTTAACTAGAGTTCTCTAATTTTGAACTCTAGGAGTAAAGAATCTCTACAGTCAAATGTACTCATTTTTGTCTATGAAAGTGTGACGACCCGACCGATTGTTTTGAGCATTTCCATCTCGTTTAGCTATTTTAAGTCTTGAGTAGCATCGTTCTATGTCTTATGACTTATGTGGATCGTCAGTTCTGGTTTTAAGGGTATTTGGAATTGATTTGGAAGAATGAATTTCATTGTTTAAACTTTAAGTGTGAAGAGTTGACCAAGTTTGACTTTTTCGTATTTGACCTTGGATTGGAGTTTTTATAGTCCCGTTAGCTCTATTGGGTGATTTGGGACATAGAAGCGCGTCCAGATTGTGATTTGGAGATCGTAGTAGGATTAGGCTTGAAATGGTGAAAGTTGGAATTTTGGGAAGTTTGACCGGGCGTGGAATTTAAAGAATCCGGATTCAGATTGTGGTTCGCGAAATTGGGATAGCTTTGTTATGTTATTCAGGAATTGTGTGCAAACGTTGGGTTAATTCCGGGTTGATTTGATATGTTTCGCCAAGAGTTTTGGAAATTTGAAAGTTCAAAGTTCATAGATTTTGATTATAGGTGTGATTCGTCGTTTCAATGTTGTTATATGTGTTTTGAGGCCTCGAGTAGGTCTGTGTTAGGTTATGGGAGTTATTGGTATGTTTGGACGGGGTCCGAGGGGCTCGGGCGTGTTTCTGATTTATTTCGGATCATATTTTTTCATGTTGTTATTGTTAGTTGTTGCTGGTTCCTGTTTGAACGCACATGCGGCTGGTTCACGCAGGTGTGATGGTTGCAGAAGCGACAAAGGGGTCGCATGAGCAGAAGTTTTGATGGGAGAAAGAGTCCGCAGAAGCGGAGATTTCTTCGCGTCTGCTAAGGTGCATATGCGGTGAGTTGAGTGCAGAAGCGATTGGCAGCGTAGAAGCGCAGGTTGGACGCGCACCTGCATGTGTGCAGATGCGAGCGTTTTACCGCAGATGTGAAGGCAGACCTCCAGTGCTTCTCCGCAAAAGCGTGATTTTGTTCGAAAAATAAACGCCGCAGCAGCAGCTAATGTGTCCCAGATGCGAAAGTGATGGGCAGAATGATAAATACAAGGGTTCACAATTTTGGCTTCATTTTAACATTTCCAAGCTCGGATTGAGGCGATTTTTTGAGCAAATTTTATCACAAGGATTGGGGTAAGTGTTCTACACTTGATTTTGATCTTATTCTATGAATCTATCTTCATTTTTAGCTACTGGTTGATGAATTTTAAAGAGAAATTTGGGGGTTTATTCGAACGTTTCATAATATGAATTTTTGAGTTTTGAATATCGATTCGGAATTGGATTTGAGTGAAACTAGTATGGTTGGACTCGTTATTGAATGGGTTGTCTTTGTAAGTTTTGTCGGGTTCCGAGGCGCGGGCTTTGGTGTGACTTTTGGCCGATTTTGGGTTTTGTTAAGGATTTGATCTTTATCATTTGGAATTGTTTCCTTGGGCTTTGTTTGATGTATTTGAGTTGTTTTTGGCTAGTTTTGAGCCATTCAGAGTTCGGTACATGCGGAATGGCATTCTTGGAGCATCTCTTGGCTTGCTCGGTATTGGGATTTGTTCGTTCGAGGCAAGTAACACTTCTAAATGTTGTGCTAAGGGTATAAAACCACCGAATTACGTGTTATGTGATTGGTGGTGAGGTGATGCACATACTAATGAAGGGCGTGTGGGTGTGCACCATATAAGTTGTAATTCCGTTATTTCTGTGGTACTATGTAATTACATGGTCTTACTTGTAACCATGAAACTTCTCGTTCTTCAGATATTGATTTGTGATCCATGTTAGAAACCATGTCTTGGCTACATGCTTATCCTTTTGGGACTCACAAAGGTCATTTCTGCCGTTGAATTATCTGCTTTCATTGCATTACATACTCAGTCATACACATTCATATGCATATAATACCTCAGTCACTGTATCATGTATTGAAAACTCATGTAATTCTAATAATAATAATAATAATAATAATAGTTATAGTTATAGTTGTCACGACCCGAAATTCTAATCGTCGGGACCAAGATGGCGCCTAACATTACACTTTTCAGGCAAGCCAACATTGAGGTTATTTAGCCAATTACTTTCCATTTTCAGTGGTTATCAGTAAACAAACAAAATTAAGCGGAATAAACGTGAAGCTATATATAGATATCAACTTTATTTACATGTTACTTCTACCCAGAATCCAGAGTCACAATTCAAGAACATACTAACATTTTCTTTGTTAAGTAGAGTGAAACAGTAAGGGTAGAAGTGTAGAAGGGGACACTAGCAGGAGTACCTTGGGCCTCCTAGTTGTATAATCTATAGCCAACCTTTCGATCAGCCACTAACTGCTCAAAAATCTGCACATGAAGTGTATAGTGCAGTATTAGTACAACCAACCCCATGTACCGCTAAGTGACGCGCCTAACCTCGACGAAGGAGTGATGAGGCTAGGGCGGGACATTACAATATAAGTTGCATACAGTGAATAATAAGACAGAAAAGAAAGCAGAATAATGTAAAAGCAGTAACTTGCAAGGAATAAATACAGAACCCTACGTGTTTCATCAGTATTCAGTTATAACCAATCCTTAAGTGAAATTTGAAACTACCGGACAACTTACACAGTCAAAGTAATAACATAAACACATAAACTGTTGCAGTGTGCAACCCTATCCAACTGTACATATCACAATCCTCCCTTATTTTTTCTTAATATCATAAATAACAAAATATAGATAAAATGTTATGGCGTGCAACCCGATCCCACCATATCATAATAAACACAATCACGGTTCACCCTTATATCACCACATTCCACACTTATTACACCTGTTGCGGCGTGCAACTCGATCCCACTGTATAATAACAATTCTTCCCTACTCCTCCTCAATATTTCATCTTTATTCCACATGTTGTGGCGTGCAACCCGATCCCACCATATTCATATCAATTACATATTAAGTATAGAAATTTCACAAATTAACACATGACCCTACTCAATACTTAAACTTCAGAACATGGCAAACAAAAAGCTTGTCAATGATACTTTACACACGTAATACTACTCAGCGAGACTAAACCAGAATATTACAAAAATACCGATAAGAATAGCTTAGGTAGACACCACTTACCTCGATCCACAGGCCAATTACTGCTCAATTATCTCTTTTTCTCTAGATTACACCTCCAAACCACTCGTATCTAGCCATAATTAACTTAATAACATCAAATATTGCTAAATAAATAAATTACAATGAATAGATTTAGGTTTCCCAAGTTTTCCCCCAAAAAGTCAAAAATCAACCCCGGGCCCGCTTGGTCAAAACTCGAGGTTTGGACCAAAACTCATTCACCCATTCACCCCTTAGCCCGAATATGCAATTAGTTTTGAAATTTTGCCCCAAATGAGGTCTAAATCCCAATTTTCCAAAAATCCCTAATTCTACCCAAACCTCTAATTTCTACCATAGAAATCCTAGATTTAGGTTAAAAATTCAGGAAATGCAATGCGTAATTTAAAGAAAATGGTTTAGAACTATTTATCAACATTTTGGGGAAGAAATTGGCATAGAAGAACCGCATCTAGGTCGTTTGGCTTTTGAAGGATTGGCCTAAGTCCCGTAATGGGACTGTTTAATAGTTGGGCGATAGTGTTCATCGCGTTCGCGAGGACAATGTCACGTTTGCGAAGAGCTGCTTCCTAATAAATTACGCGATCGCACATCCCTCATCGCGTTCGCGAAGGCTACACCCCCTGGCCTCCGCGCTCCCGATTAAGAGACGGCTGACCCCTCACCTAGGTCACTATCACTACGCGTTCGCGTTGAGATGGTCGCGTTCGCAAAGGGTGAAGCCTACATCGCTTCGCGTCCGCGACCTAAACTTTGCGATCGCCAAGAGGAAAAATCTAGCCTGTCAAGTTTATACTTCGCGTTCACGAGAGTACCTTCGCGAACGCGAAGAAGGAAACCAGAAGGCACTAAAACTGCAGAAAATTAGATTTTCTCTAAGTCCAAAACATCTTGTAACCTATCTGAAACATACCCGAGCACCCGGGGCTCCAAAACAAACATGCACACAAGTCCTAAAACATCATACGAACTTGCTCGCGCGATCATAGCACCAATATAACACCTAAAACTACGAATTTAATACCAAATCAAATGAAATTTTCAAGAAAGCTTTTAAACCTCTATTTTCACAACCGGACGTCTGAATCACGTCAAACTGACTATGTTTCTTACCAACCATCACAAAAAAGTCATAAATATTATATTGAACCTACACCGGGTTGCATTACAAAAATACGGGCCCGGTATCAACAATGCAAAACATCAACCAAATTCATAAAACCATTAAATTTTCAAACTTTTGATTTTCAACAAAAATTCTTAACTCAAGCAAGGGACCTCAAAATTTGATTCTGGGCATAAGCCCAGGTCCCATATTTCAATACGGACCCACCGGGACCGTCAAAACACGAGTCCAGGTTCGTTTACTCAAAACGTTGACCGAAGTAAACTCAAATAAACTTTTAAAGAAAAATTCTTATTTTTTATCAACTTTCAAGATAAAAGCTTTCTGGAAACATGCCCAGACTACGCACGCTAATCGATGAGGGTAAAATCGAGATTTTTAAGGCTTAAGAACGGAGAATCGAGTTCTAAAACATAAGATGACCTTTTGGGTCATCAAATTCTCTACCTCTATAACAACCGCTCGTGCTCGAACGGACACAAAAAAGTACCTAAACTGGTGAATAGGTGGGGATATCTACTCCGCATGTCCGACTCAAACTCACAAGTAGCTGCCTCAGCGGGCTGACCTCTCCACTACACTCGAACTGTAGGATAACTCTTTGATCTGAACTGAAGAACCTACCGGGCTAGAATAGTCACCGGCTCGTACTCATAAGTCAAATCCTTGTCCAGCTAGACAGAGCTAAAATCTGACATATGGGATGGGTCACCATGATACTTCCGGAGCATTGACACATGGAACACTAGATTAACTGTTGATAACCCCAGAGGAAACGCAAGCCTATAATCCACGTCTCCCACTCTCTCGAGAATTTCGAAAGGCCCGATATATCTAGGGATCAACTTGTCCTTCTTTCCAAACCTCATGACACCCATAGCAACACTCTCTCACCGACCATTAACACCACATCATGAACTTTACGGTCGGCATAACTCTTTTTCCTGGACTGAGTTGTGCGAAGTCGATCCTGTATAATCTTTACCTTATCCAAGGCATCCTGTACTAGATCTATACCCAAAAATCGAGCCTCTCCCAGCTCAAACCACCCAACTGGTGAACATCACCATCTACCATAAAGTGCCTCATACGGAGCAATCTGAATGCTCGACTGGCAGCTGTTTTTGTGGGCGAACTCTGCAAGGGGCAAGAACAGAATAGTACGCTCGGAAGTCTATAAATCAAGCGCGGAGCATATCCTCCAAGATCTGAATAGTACGCTCGGCTTGCCCGTCCGTCTAAGGATGGAATGTTGTGCTCAAACAAACCTGCGTACCTAACTCACAATGTACTGCCCTCAAGAAGTGCGACGTGAACTGCGTACCTCGATCAGAAATGATAGACATGGGCATACCGTGAAGACGGACGATCTCACGAATATAAATCTCTTCCAACCGCTCCGAAGAATAGGTAACTGCCACAGGAATGAAGTGTACTGATTTAGTCAGCCTATCCACAATGACCCAAAATGGCATTGAACTGCCTCCTAGTTCGTGGGAGTCCAACAACAAACTCCATAATGATACGCTCCCACTTTCACTCGGGAATCTCTATCTGTTGAAGCAAACTACCGGGTCTCTGATGCTCATACATCACCTGCTCACAATTCAGGCACCGAGACACATAAGCAACTATATCCTTCTTCATCCTTCTCCGCCAATAATGCTGCCGCAAGTCCTGGTACATCTTGGCGGTGCCCGGGTGAATAGAATACTGAGAACTGTGAGCTTTCCTTAGAATCAACTCACGAAGCACATCAACATTAGGCACACACATGCGACCTCGCATCCTCAAAACCCCTTAATCTCCAATAGTAACCTTCTTGGCACCATCGTGTCGTACTGTGTACCTAAGGACCAACAAATGAGGGTCATCATAATGCCGATCTCTGATACGCTTAAACAAGGAAGACCGAGCTACTGTGGTATCTAGAACACGGTTGGGCTCTGAAATATCCAACCTCACCAACTAATTGGCCAAAGTCTGAACATCTGATACTAGCGTCCTCTCACCGACTGGAATAAACGCAAGGCTACCCATACTTGCTGCCTTCCTACTCAATGCGTAGGCCACCACGTTGGCCTTCCCGGGATTGTACAAAATAGTGATATCATAGTATTTCAATAGCTCCAACCACCTCCTCTGCCTAAAATTGAGATCCTTTTTTCTTGAACAAATACAAAAGACTGCGATGATCCATGATAAACTCACACGACATGCCATAAAGATAGTGCCTCCAAATCTTCAGTGCGTGAACAATGGCTGCCAACTCTAAATCATGGACATGGTAACTCTTCTCATGAACCTTCAACTGTCGAGAAGCATATGCAATAACCCTGCCCTCCTGCATCAATACTTCTGCGAGCCCAACACGGTAGGCATCACAATATACTGTGTAAGATCCTGAAACAGATGGTAACACCAACACCGAGGTTGAAGTCAAAGATGTCTTAAGCTTCTAAAAGATTGCCTCACACTCATTTGACCATCTTAACGGGTCACCCTTCTGGGTCAACCTCATCAACGGGGTTGCTATAGATGAAAACCCCTCCACAAATCGACGGTAATAACCCGCCAAACCAAAGCAACTTCTTATCGCCGTAGCTTCTAAGCAAGTTCTTGACTGCCTCAATCTTCTTAAGATCTACCTAAATGCCCTCTACTGATATAACGTGGCCCAAGAATGCGACTGAATCCAACAAAAACTCACACTTCAAAATTTAGCATACAACTGACTATCCCTCAGAGTCTGGATCCCTATCCTAAGGTGATGCTCAAGATCCTCCCAACTACGGGAGTATATCAATATGTCATCAATAAACACAATCACAAAGGAGTCCAAATAAGGCTTGAACACTCGGTTCATCAAGTCCATAAATGTTGTCGGGGCATTAGTCAACCCAAAGGACATCACCAAAAACTCATAGTGCCCATACCGCGTCCGAAAAGCTGTCTTAGGGACATCAGATGCCCTAATCCTAAACTGATGGCAGCCAGATCTCAAATCAATCTCGAAAACACCCTGCCACCCTGAAGCTTATCAAATAAATCATCAATCCTCGGCAATGTATACTTGTTTTTGATGGTGACTTTGTTCAACTACCGATACTCTATACACATCCTCAAAGACCCATCCTTCTTCTTCACAAAAAACACCGGTGCACCCTAGGGCGAGACACTAGGTCTAATGAAACACTTATCAAGTGAATCTTACAAATGTTCCTTCAATTCTTTCAACTCTGGTGGGGCCATCCGGTATGGTGGAATGGAAATGGGCTGAGTGACCGGAGCCAAATCAATACAAAAATCAATATCCCTGTCGGGTGACATCCCCGACAGGTCTGCACGAAGTACCTCGGGAAACTCACGAACAACAGGCACAAAATCCATAGAAGGAACCTCCACACTAGAATCACGAACAAAAGCCAAATAAGCATAACACCCCTTCTTGACCATACGTCGAGGCTTCATATAAGAGATAACCCTACTGGTAGAATGGTTAGGAGTCCCTCTCCACTCTAATTGAGGAAACCAAAAGGTTACTTTCTTGGCGTGATAGTCCAAAATAGCGTGATAAGGTGACAACCAATCCATACCCAATATAACATCGAAATCTACCATATCGAGATGTATAATATCTACACCAGTCCCAAGACTCCCAATAGTACACGAACGATATACACGATCTACAACAATAGCATCCCCCACAGGTGTGGACACATATACAAAGGCACCCAAAGAATCACGAGGCACAACCAAATATGAAGAAAAATAAGATGACACATAGGAGTAAGTAGACCCCGGATCAAATAGAACTGAACAAACTCTATTGCAAACTAAAATAGTACCTATAATAACAGCATCGAATGACTCAGCCTCAGGTTTGGCTGGAAAAACAAAACATCGGGGCAGGGTGCCACCACTCTGAACAATATCCCTCGGACGACCTCTAGCTAGTGGGCCTCCACCTCTAACAGCCTGACCTCCACCTCTAACTATCTGACCCATGCCTCTAGTTGGCTGAGCAGGCACTGCAGCAACTGGTGTCGGAACCATGGCACGAGAACTCTGATGTTTTGGCTGAACACCCAATAATCTCAGACAGATCCTCTTAATATGCTCATAACCACCACACTCGAAACATCCATCCTGATACTATGGTTGTTGAAACTGAGACTAACCCAAACGGGACGGCTGACCACGGTAATAACTCTGTATAGAAGGTGCACTAATAGGAGTTGGTAGTGATAGGCTGGTTACCCAGAAGGAGGCACATAAGAACCCCGACTCCCTAAAGCACTGTGGGATGCCTGAAGCGCTAAATAGAACGGCTTGAGAAGATTGCCTCTACCAAATGTTCCCCTTCCTCCAAATGAGGCGCCGTTTAATCCACCGGAATAACAAGGTCTCTTGTCTAACCCCTAGCCTCCCTGTCAAAGAACCATCTCGACTCGCATCGCAACATTGGCAGCCTCCTGAAAAGCAATCTCGCTCCCAGTATCCTTAGCAGTTTGCAATCTAATAGGCAGAGCAAGTCACTCAATAAACCTCCTTATCTTCTCTCTCTCGGTAGGAAGCAGAAGAATAGCATGACGCGACAAATCCACAAAAACGTGTCTCATACTAAGTACCACTCATGCTGCCCAGCTGGAGACGCTCGAACTAACGGAGGTGCTCCTCTCTCAAGGTGGTAGGAAGAAACTTCTCTATGAAGAGACATGAGAACTGGTCCTAAGTAAGAGCAGGCAACCCAGCTGTTATGGTCAACAAATAATCTCTCCACCATTTCTTGGTGGAACCAGTCATCTGAAAAGCAGCAAAGTCGATCCCATTAGTCTCCAATATACCCATGTTCCGTAGAACCTTGGGATCCTCTTAAATGAACTGGAAAGAGCTTAGTAAACCTATCAAATCTCCATAAAGCCTTGGAAGACATAGTTTACCTGTCACGCCCAAAAATCGAGGGACACGACCGGCGCTCAACCGGGGGACCCCAGTCAAGTGGACCTAGAATTGCCCTTCCTATCCCACGCGTTACCCCGTGATTTCAATATACATTATTCATGTGAAATAGCCATTTAGACTTAAGCATAAACTTACAACTTGAATTCATTTCTACTTTTTATCATTACAAACATATGATACCAAATACTTACAAAATACATACAACATTTACCAACGTGGATCACGATTCCGAACCGTACCATTACTTACCTAAAATGGGTGTGATTGAGGCTGCAAATGGAAGACGTGGAATTTGACTTCACTCCTAACAATAAGTAACACAAGGACTCTATGCCACAAGCACATAAGGATGGAAAAGAAGTCATCTACTTATGAGACTATCATAATTCGAACAATCTAACCCTTCATAAGGCAGTGGAATGCCAGAGGTAGCAAAAATTCCCCATACATGACCATGAAGTTGTCAATACTCCTAGAAGCCGAGTGAGTAGAAAGTCACATAACCTCAGCAAATCCGACCCATTTAAGACTTTTGAAAAGGGGACACACTTTGATTCGAAATCATGGCAATTTAAGCCTGAATCATAAGGAAAATCATTACTTTTGGAACCCATGAGACATGCCCTCGTAGCCCTAGAAAATCATCAACAATGGCGAGAAAGTACTCGAAATCATTACGAGCTAGTGTAGAATCAGGCCTCGAAGTGACCATATGAATAATTATAAAAGGGTGAGAAGTCTTGATGCACTTATCGGAGGAGAGTAACCCAAGTTACCTAGTCATATGGACAAGCAGAGCAGGTAGACGATTGCTTAGGAGGAAATCTCACAAGGAGTGCGAGCAATATCTTTTTATTATAACAAAAGGATCATACCCCGACCCTCAATGCCATAAGGCATAAAATTAGATTCACAAGGAGAGTTACCAGATGAAAATAGATAGTAAGGCAGCACAACTAAGAACACCATTTGGAATCAGCAAGTTTAAACAGAGTTGAAGACATTTAGAAGTTTGTAGTAAATGGGAAATTTGCCCACTCCCATGGCGCTTGTAGAGTACATAAAAGTGAGGTTAATTAAATCTGATCATATAGTTGGATAACTAGTTGAGAAATTGAGATAATATCGCTTTGAAGTTTATGGGTAAACAACACCTGATGCAAGACAAATGAAAAGAAAGTGAGAGAGCTTATAGAAGTGACCTTTACATAGTAACCACTAGGTAAGGTGATACTATAAGGGATTACGAGGACCTTTACGTTTTTGAAAGAAGAACTCCGCATATAGTCACATGACGTATAGCTCCCAAATTTAAAAAATCTATTTATGGCTAGCGACTCTACTTCACAATGAGGCTCCACAACACCCTTCTACAAAACCCTTGATGAACTTGAAGTGAAGTGGGAACCCGCGTAATTTGTGGCATTTAATCCATTGACCATATATCTAGAAGTATTTTAAAATTAGAGCTGCTCTTTCTGGTTCAGAGTTCAACCTTTAACGATAGTGCTTCTAAGGGAATATGATTGAGAAAGGAGAGTATAACCGATAGTGAATGAAGCAGGCTCGTAGTTAAAGTAAGAGGATGGATTGACTTGCCCCCGCCACCTATAATCCCATATCCTTATTTTGTTATGTCAGAATACTGAAAACCCTAGTAATATCAGAGGACCAAAAACTAGTAAAAAATAAAATAAAGGTATTGTTACATCTATCCCATTTTCTAGATTCAGCGGAATTTGTACAGAATTAGGGTGGATCACCATTGATAAAAGAAATTCTATTTCTAGATACCAAGGATACAATTATGTTCTTCCTTCGGCCCTTGAGATTGGAACTGAAGAATGGGTCAAAACTAGGAAAGTCGGGTACGATAGAGTAGCTAATAAAAAAAAGGAACGTGAGGTTTTAAGAGTAACTCAAGAGCTTCATGGCTAGTGGAGCCACTACAAACATAAAAAATTTAATGGATTCGTAGCAACATGGAGCAATTAACATATAACGACACTTAAGCAAGTATTATGCAATCCAAAGGAGGAGCGAAAATGCTCGTCTTCCTTATAACCAAAAGAAGAACAACCTTCAAGAATAAGAAGAGCAACAAGAATAAGTAGCACGATCAAGCTACATGGAGGCTCGATGGACCCTAGATTTGATGGAGATTTGATAATGTTTAAAAGTAAGTGAGCAGACCAAATTCAGAAAATAACCTGTCGGAGAAGAGGGAGATTCTCGCCAAGCAATTAAAAAGTTAGCCGACTCCGACCACCAGGCCAAAATTAAAGCCTCAACAAAGATAGAGCGAGGGAACTACCATACTAGATATGATGATGAAACAAAGCAAGATATTCACCTATATCAACATTCAGATTGAAGAGAAAAAACCGAAGAAAAGGGCCAAGAGAAGATATCTTTTATTTTGTGCGAGCATATGATAATGGTTCATCCCTTAATTCGATAAGAAATTCTTCGGGTATAGTCCCTTGTTAGAATTTAGAAAGGCGTGTTGGAATTAGTAATTCTATAGCTACAACTGAATTCAAGGACATGATTATAGAGCTCGATGTCATAAGAGACTTCATATAAGAAAATTTGCAGTAGAGTGGATTCAAGAAATATTGGATCTCGTTCAAAGGGTAGGTGCATGCAATGGTTTGTGACTCAACATTTATTAAGACCATGCCTATGAAAGTTCTTCAATATGGATGTACATATACAACAATAGCATGTTGGTACCATATCGATATACTATAGGATTTGGTGTTGCAGGGACACCAATAGGGACAAGGGCACTCCCCTCTTAACGATAGGTTCTACCAATCCCTCCACAACTCAATACATTCTCTTAACAAGCCCTTGGGCAGTCCCTTCGGACTCAATGGTGGGACCATTCCCTCCTCATGGCTTCAAACACGCGGATTATGGTATCATGATTACTCATTTTGAGAGTAAGGCTTGGAAAGAAAACTAACTCCCTAACTTGAGCTCTATCGCACGATTGGAGTATCAAAGAAGGGTAAAATTCCTAAATGTCCATGTAGCCCCCTAATTATAGATGTGGTCGACAACACACCGATAAGAAGGGCTCTACTAGACACGGCTCCGAGACATCCTAGGACACTTTAAAACCTTAAGCTCTGATACCAAGTTTGTCACGCCCCGAAACCGAGGGACACGACCGGCGCTCAACCGGGGGACCCCAGTCAAGCGGACCTGGAATTTCCCTTCCTTTCCCACGCGTTACCCCGTGATTTCATACATTATTCATATGATTTCTACTTTTTATCATTACCAACATATGGTACCAAATACTTACAAAATACATACAACATTTACCAACGTGGATCACGATTCCGAACCGTACCATTACTTACCCATAATACATATGTACACTACCCACATTGTGTCTACGGAGCCTCTACGAATACTAGGAACTTAACCAATACTTGCCGGTGACAAGGCCCCGACTATACCTTACAATAAACAATAAACTCAAAGAAGGTGGCATGAACCACACATGGCCCCGAGAGGAACTGGGGCTCACCAATGCAGCTGACGGAATGGAGAGGAGGCACTTCTGTCAGTGGGCTGAATTACCAGCTATGGAACCACCTACAATCATCATTAGAATGTTGTGCCCCCGACAAAAGGGACGATAGTACATTAGAATTGTATTGGTATGTATGAACAAACTTTATCCCAAGTACAATCAAGCAATACACAAATAAGAGGCTGTAATAGAACTCACAAACATTGCACGTAGGAAGAAACAACCAAAATCACACGTTTCACAATCTCTCCTTTTCCCTTTCCAACATTTCCATATTCAAGTGTTTCATATATTTTCATTTCAATAGTGATTATGATCACTTTTCCACCCTTATTACCTCGGCCACCCTTATCAGCACAACCCACACCTTATTACTTCGTGTTGCGGCCTGCAACCCGACCCCACCTGACAATTTGCATCCTTATCACCACAACCCACACCTTATTACTTCGTGTTGTGGCGTGCAACCTGACCCCGCCTGACAACTTCTGTTCCAAAAACAACATCACCAATAACTTCATCACAACAGCAACAATAACAAACAATTTCATTATAAGAACTTTCCTTTCAAGGATTCTAAATTAAACAACACCAAACAATTTCATCACATGGGCCTTCCTTTCAAGGATCACAAATTCACATTTAACAGTTCATTTACTTGGGCTCAAGGCACCCCAAACTTTCACCAAGTAATAATTCATGTACAAGGTATTGCCATAATCGTTCAACTTATTTACATCGTTTCGTATAATAACCTCAAACAATTATAAGCTTTGCACATAATAAGGTAGGCACTCCAAATCACCATTCACAACCTCATATAACACAGTGGAGAGGCAATCAACTAAGATACTAAATTCACATATTTTCATACAAGTACACATACCGTATGCTCGCCACAACAAGGGGATTCTACAAGGGTTAAAAGTTAGGCATACATACCTCAAAGAGCTCTTCCTTAAGTTTAGAAAATACACCAACACCTCTATCCATAACAATCTATAAGGAGGTAGCGGAAATCAATTAACAATTAGGAAGATTACCCATGGTGTAACTCTCTTAGGAATTTCATCAAACACCTAACATGTGAAGTAGACTACAAGGTTTAGAAATGGTAATTCCTTCTTCCCTCAACCAGTTTTAACATGAGCTACCCAAATTAGTTCTTTAACATCACATACTACAACTTAGTCCCACATGCATGGCCTATTTCTAACCCCCACCACATATTTGAACCCTTAACCTTTTGCATGGAATGTTTTGAAGTAGAACTTACCCGGATGGAAGACAATCTATGGTTATCTTTCTTGATTCTTGAAGATTTGAGCAAGATTTGGATGATTATGAAGTTAGGCCCCTTCTTTCTCTCTCTATATGCTCTCATTTCTCTCTAAAATTAGTAGAAAATGACCCCAAATGAAACCCTTAAACCTATTTATGAAAATGGGTTCGGGTTATAAAAATAGGAAAAATAAGCCTTTGTAATAGGGTCTGCGATCGCATAATGGATCGCAGAACACACATGCGGGCCGCAAAGTGAATCGCAGAATCACTGCCCAAAACTGGGCTACACTGGCCCAGTCTGCGATCAGATTTGCGATCGCAGATCAAAAATGCGGATCGCATTTTGATTATGCGATAGCAGATTCGACACAGGATCGCGTTTTTCCAGCTTTTGGTAATTTGACCATAACTTTGCGTAGGAATGTCCAAATGACAAACAGTTTGAAGCATTGGAAACTAGACTTGAAGACCTTTCATTTGATAGGTTATAAATTACTTAATACCTTATACATAATTATATATGATCCTTCAATGTGAGTACTAGTGCAAACTCATTTAGAATTTTAGCCGATTATGAAATTTTCCAATTTGGCTTAGATTTAGGCCTACCCTTGGACCTCACATTACTTATTATATGATTCATACACCTTTTCACCACATCCAATTCATTTACATCATATTTAAAGAACATAAAATATTATAATTAGTCTACTAGGCACCTCGAAATCCTATATTGCTTGGCAAAATTTTCCGGGGTCTTACATTCTCCCCCGCTTAGGATCATTCGTCCTCGGATGAGAGGTAGAGCTTGACCCAAATCCCTAACATAACATACCCCTTTTTTTTTATCCTACCTCAAGTCCTTAAATTTTGACTAACTTCCAAATTTTCCAGAAATTTTGGCAGCATCTCCTTTGTAACTAGGCCTATCCACCTGCCAGAGAACTACCAAGACCATCTTTAAAATTCATCAATAACTCGACAAAGCACCATAATTTATATACCCATAACACTAATCTCAACCTCACAAGATCTACATTATCATAAAGACATCTGAACATGGACTGCACATTTTCAGATCATAACACATATAAGGTACCTTTCAAGTCAAAACTAATTAATATACAATCAAGAAAAAATATTTTCCTTCCACGACACTTTCGGCCTTCAAGGTGGCCTCCTCGACTTACAAGCTTTGACATAACACATTTACGGAAATAATATCAACTCCTAAACATACATAACAAAGATGACAGATAGACACCTCGCATGAGTTAACTATCCATTAACCTCACCTTTAATAATTTCCACCGTACAATTTACATTCCACCGGACAATACAATTCATGGTAACAACAACAACTCACAATTCCATCACATGGCATCATACCATCAAGAATATCATTTCATAGTAACCAAACAATCATGTGTCCATAATAGTCCCTACCAGCCATTAATGAAATCACGAAGGTGTTCATCAATAAGAATATAATTTCATTTCAATCAACAGTCCATATGAAGTCAAGCGACGATGATTCTTGCCAATAATACATCATATAGGATATTACCATGATCATATAGTTCAATCAAATCAATTCACACCTTTTTTTATCACTACCATCTTAGACATAAACATATGAAAACACAAATTACATGAGGAACAGTTACGGGAAACATCATACTCCTAGTGCAACCTAATAGGGAAAATGCTCTTATGTACCCTTCATTATCAATTCACATAATATCTATAGGGGAAAATTTTGAGAATAACCGGTTTACCTTCTTGAATTCTAAATCTCAATGCGAACACCCAAACTAAACTCGTGGTGACCTTCATGATTACTCTAAGATGTGACATAGTGAATTGGCCATAATATTATCTACTGAATATATGAGATCACAGGGTGATTTTCACACATTTGTACTTTCAATCCCAACATAGGCCAAATACAGTGAGGAGCAATGGAGTTCAAGATTGGGCTGGAATTATTCTGGAATCCATTAATGTGTTGAGCAGAGTATTATGAGGTTATATGCTAAGAGACACGGTGATCTATATAAACGATGCCGACATGGTTTAATCCAGGTGATTACATCAATTATCAAATAAGTGAAGCATAGTGGTAACTATTATTCTTAAATAAGGTGGATACCATGTGTGTGAACATGAGACTTTAAAGAACTGATCAAGAGGGATACGCCAATTGTGTCCCTGAGTATAAGGTAAGTAGTTGAGCTCATATGGTAAGACTCCTGCAACATGGGTGTGATTGAGGCCATAAATGGAAGACGTGCAATTTGATTTCACTCCTAACATTAAGCGACACAAGGACTCTATGCCACAAGCGCATGAGGATGGAAAAGAAGCCATTTACTTATGAGGCTATCATAATTCGAACAATCTAACCCTTCATAAGGCGGTGGAATGCCAGAGGTAGCAAAAATTCCCTATACATGACCATGACATTGTCAATACTCCAAGAACCCGAGTGAGTATAAAGTTACATAACCTCAGCAAATCCGACCCATTTAAGACTTTAGAAAAGGGGACACACTTTGATTCGAAATCATGGCAATTTAAGCTTGAACCATAAGGAAAATCATTACTTTTAGAACCCATGAGACATGCCCTCATAGCCCTAGAAAATCATCAATGATGGCGAGAAAGTACTCGAAATCATTACGAGCTAGTGTAGAATAAGGCCTCGAAGTGACCATATGAATAATTATAAAAGGGTGAGAAGTCTTGATGCACTTATCGGAGGAGAGTAACCCAAGTTACCTAGTCATATGGACAAGCAGAGCAGGTAGACGATTGCTTAGGAGGAAATCTCACAAGGAGTGCGAGCAATATCTTTTTATTATAACAAAAGGATCATACCCCGACCCTCGATGCCATAAGGCATAAAATTAGATTCACAAGGAGAGTTACCAGATGAAAATAGATAGTAAGGCAGCACAACTAAGAACACCATTTGGAATCAGCAAGCTTAAACAGAGTTGAAGACATTTAGAAGTCTGTAGTAAAGGGGAAATTTGCCCACTCCCAGGGCGCTTGTAGAGTACATAAAAGTGAGGTTAATTAAATCAGATCATATAGTTGGATAACTAGTTGAGAAATTGAGATAATATCGCATTGAAGATTACGGGTAAACAACACATGATGCAAGACAAATGAAAAGAAAGTGAGAGAGCTTATAGAAGTGACCTTTACATTGTAACCACTAGGAAAGGTGATAATATAAGGGATTACGAGGACCTTTACGTTTTTGAAAGAAGAACTCCGCATATAGTCACATGACGTATAGCTCCCAAATTTAAAAAATCTACTTATGGCTAGCGACTCTACTTCACAATGAAGCTCCACAACACCCTTCTACTAAACCCTTGATGAACTTGAAGTGAAGTGGGAACCCGCGTTTGTGGCATTTATTAATCCATTGACCATATATCTAGAAGTATTTTAAAATTAGATCTGCTCTTTCTAGTTCAGAGTTCAACCTTTAACGATAGTGCTTCTAAGGGAATATGATTGAGAAGGGATAGTATAACCGATAGTGAATGAAGCAGGCTCATAGTTAAAGTAAGAGGATGGATTGACTTGCCCCGCCACCTATAATCCCATATCCTTATTTAGTTATGTCAGAATACTGAAAACCCCACTAATATCAGAGGACCAAAAAGTAGTAAAATAATAAATAAATGTATTGTTACATCTATCCCATTTTCTAGATTTAGCGGAATTTGTACAGAATTAGGGTGGATCACCATTGATAAAAGAATTCTATTTCTAGATACCAAGGATACAATTATGTTCTTCCTTCGGCCCTTGAGATAGGAACTGAGGAATGGGTTAACAACTAGAGGAAAGTCGGGTACGATAGAGTAGCTAATAAAAATAAAGGAATGTGAGGTTTTAAGAGTAACTCAATAGCTTCATGGCTAGTGGAGCCACTACAAACATAAAACATTTAATTGATTCGTAGCAACATGGAGCAATTAACATATAACGACACTTAAGCAAGTATTATGCAATCCAAAGGAGGAGCAAAAATGCTCGTCCTCCTTATAACCAAAAGAAGAACAACCTTCAAGAATAAGATGAGCAACAAGAATAAGTAGCACGATCCAGCGACATGGAGGCCCGACGGACCCTAGCTTTGATGGAGATTTGATAATGTTTAAAATTAAGTGAGCAGACCAAATTCAGAAAATAACCTGTCGGAGAAGAGGGAGATTCTCGCCAAGCAATTAAAAATTTAGCCGACTCCGACCACTAGGCCAAAATTAAAGCCTCAACAAAGATAGAGCGAGGGCACTACCATACTAGAGATGTTGATGAAACAAAACAAGATATTCACCTATATCAACATTCAGATTGAAGCAGAAACCCGAAGAAAAGGGCCAAGAGAAGATATCTTTTATTTTTTGCGAGCATATGATAATGGTTCATCCCTTCATTCGAAAAGAAATTCTTCGGGTATAGTCCCTTGTTAGAATTTAGAAAGGCGTGTTGGAATTAGTAATTTTATAGCTACAACTGAATTCAAGGACATGATTATAGAGCTCGATGTCATAAGAGAATTCATATAAGAAAATTTGCAGTAGAGTGGATTTAAGAAATATTGGATCTCGTTCAAAGGGTAGGTGCATGCAATGGTTTGTGACTCAACATTTATTAAGACCATGCCTATGAAAGTTCTTCAACATGGATGTACATATACAACAAGAGCACGTTGGTACCATACCGATATACTATAGAATTTGGTGATGCAGGGACACCAATAGGGACAAGGGCACTCCTCTCTTAGCGATAAGTTCTACCAATCCCTCCACAACTCAATACAATCTCCTAACAAGCCCTTGGGCAGTCCCTTCGGACTCAATGGTGGGACCATTCCCTCCTCATGGCTTCAAACACGCGGATTATGGTATCATGATTACTCATTTGAGAGTAAGGCTTGGAAAGAAAACTAACTCCCTAACTTGACCTCTATCGCACGATTGGAGTATCAATGAAGGGTTAACTTCCTAAATGTCCATGTCTACTAGACACGGCTCCGAGACATCCTAGGACACTTTAAAACCTTAAGCTTTGATACCAAGTTCGTCATGCCCCAAAACCGAGGGACACGACCAGCGCTCAACCGGGGGACCCCAGTCAAGCGGACCTGGAATTGCCTTTCCTATCCCACGCGTTACCCCGTGATTTCAATATACATTATTCATGTGAAATAGCCATTTAGACTTAAGCATAAACTTACAACTTGAATTCATTTCTACTTTTTATCATTACCAACATATGATACCAAATACTTACAAAATACATACAACATTTACCAACGTGGATCACGATTCCGAACCGTACCATTACTTACCCAAAATACATATGTACACTACCCACATTGTGTCTACAGAGCCTCTACCAATACTAGGAACTTAACCAATACTTTCTGGTGACAAGGCCCCGACTATACCTTACAATACACAATAAACTCAAAGAAGGTGGCATGAACCACACATGGCCCCGAGAGGAAGTGGGGCTCACCAATGCAGCTGACGGAATGGAGAGGAGGCACTACTGTTAGTGGGCTGAATTACCTGCTATGGAACCACCTACAATCATCATAAGAATGTAGCGCCCCCGACAAAAGGGACGTCATTACATTTGAATTGTACTGGTATGTATGAACAAACTTTATCCCAAGTACAATCAAGCAATACACAAATAAGAGGCTGTAATAGAACTCACAAACATTGCACGTAGGAAGAAACAACCAAATTACAAGTTTCACAATCTCTCCTTTTCCCTTTCCAATATTTCCATATTCAAGAGTTTCATATATTTTCATTTCAATAGTGATTATGATCACCTTTCCACCCTTATTACCTCGGCCACCCTTATTACCTCGGCCACCCTTATCACCACAACCCACACCTTATTACTTCGTGTTGCGGCGCGCAACCCGACCCCGCATGACAATTTGTATCCTTATCACCACAACCCACACCTTATTACTTTGTGTTGCAGCGCGCAACCCGACCCCGCCTGACAATTTCTATTTCAAAAACAACATCACCAATAACTTCATCACAAAAGCAACAATAACAAACAATTTCATTAGAAGAACTTTCCTTTCAAGGATTCTAAATTCAACAACAACACCAAACAATTTCATCACATGGGACTTCCTTTCAAGGATCACAAATTCACATTTAACAGTTCATTTACTCGGGCTCAAGGCACCCCAAACTTTCACCAAATAATAATTCATGTACAAGGTATTGCCAGAATCGTTCAACTTATTTATATCGTTTCATATCAATAACCTCAAACAATTATAAGCTTTGCACATAATAAGGTAGGCACTCCAAATCACCATTCACAACCTCATATAACACAGTGGAGTGGCAATCAACTAAGATAGTAAATTCACATATTTTCATACAAGTACACATACCGTATGCTCGCCACAACAAGGGGATTCTACAANAATCGTTCAACTTATTTACATCGTTTCATATCAATAACCTCAAACAATTATAAGCTTTGCACATAATAAGGTAGGCACTCCAAATCACCATTCACAACCTCATATAACACAGTGGAGTGGCAATCAACTAAGATAGTAAATTCACATATTTTCATACAAGTACACATACCGTATGCTCGCCACAACAAGGGGATTCTACAAGGGTTAAAAGTTAGCCATACATACCTCAAAGAGCTCTTCCTTAAGTTTAGAAAATACACCAACACCTCTAGCCATAACAATATATAAGGAGGTAGCGAAAATCAATTAATAATTAGGAAGATTACCCATGGTGTAACTCTCTTAGGAATTTCATCAAACACCTAACATGTGAAGTAGACTACAAGGTTTAGAAATGGTAATTCCTTCTTCCCTCAACCAATTTTAACATGAACTACCCAAATTAGTTCTTTAACATCACATACTACAACTTAGTCCCACATGCATGGCCTATTTCTAACCCCCACCACATATTTGAACCCTTAACCTCTTGCATGGAATTTTTGGAAGTAGAACTTACCCGGATGGAAGACAATCTATGGTTATCTTTCTTGATTCTTGAAGACTTGAGCAAGATTTGGATGATTATGAAGTTAGGCCCCTTCTTTCTCTCTCTATATGCTCTCATTTCTCTCTAAAATCAGTAGAAAATAACCCCAAAATGAAACCCTTAAACCTATTTATGAAAATGGGGTCGGGTTATAAAAATAGGAAAAATAAGCCTTCGTAATAGGGTCTGTGATCGCATAATGGATCGCAGAATCGCTGCCCAAAACTGGGCTACACTGGCCCAGTCTGCGATCAGATTTGCGATCACAGATCAAAAATGCAGATCGCATTTTGATTATGCGATCGCAGATTCGACACAGGATCGCGTTTTTTCAGCTATTGGTAATTTGACCATAACTTTGCGTAGGAATGTCCAAATGACAAACAGTTTGAAGCGTTGGAAACTAGACTCAAAGACCTTTCATTTGAAAGGTTATACATTACATAATACCTTATACATAATTAGATATGATCCTTCAAAGTGAGTACTAGTGCAAACTCATTTAGAATTTTAGCCGATTATGAAATTTTCCCATTTGGCTTAGATTTACGCCTACCTTTGGACCTCACATTACTTATTATATGATTCATACACCTTTTCACCACATCCAATTCATTTACATCATATTTAAGGCACATAAAATATTATAATTAGTCTACCAGGCACCTCGAAATCCTATATCTCTTTGCAAAATTTTCTGGGGTCGTACATTCTCCCCCGCTTAGGATCATTCGTCCTCGAATGAGAGGTAGAGCTTGACCCAAATACCTAACATAACATACCCCTTTTTTTTTATCCTACCTCAAGTCCTTAAATTTTGACTAACTTCCAAATTTTCAAGAAATTTCGGCAGCATCTCCTTTGTAACTAGGCCTATCCACCTGCCAGAGAACTACCAAGACCATCTTTAAAATTCATCAATAACTCGACAAAGCACCACAATTTATATACCCATAACACTAATCTCAACCTCACAAGAACTACATTATCATAAAGACACATGAACATGGACTGCACATTTTCAGATCATAACACCTATAAGGTACCTTTCAAGTAAAAACTAATTGATATACAATCAAGCAAAAATATTTTCCTTCCACGACACTTTCGGCCTTCAAGGTGGCCTCCTCGACTTACAAGCATTGCCATAACACATTTACGAAAATAATATCAACTCCCAAGCATACTAACAAGGATGACAGATAGACACCTCGCATGAGTTAACTATCTATTAACTTCACCTTTAATAATTTCCACCGTACAATTTACATTCCACCGGACAATACAATTCATGGTAACAACAACAACTCACAATTCCATTACATGGCATCATACCATCAAGAATATCATTTCATAGTAACCAAACAATCATGTGTCCATAATAGTCCCTACCAGCCATTAATGAAATCACGAAGGTGTTCATCAATAAGAATATAATTTCATTTCAATCAACGGTCCATATGAAGTCAAGACACGATTATTCTTGCCAATAATACATCATATAGGATATTACCATGATCATATAGTTCAATCAAATCAATTGACACCTTTTTTTTATCACTACCATCTTAGACATAAACATATGAAAACACAAATTACATGAAGAACAGTTACGGGGAACATCATACTCCTAGTGCAACCTAATAGGGAAAATGCTCTTATGTACCCTTCATTATCAATTCACATAATATCTATAGGGGAAAATTTTGAGAATAACCGGTTTACCTTCCTGAATTCTAAATCTCAATGCGAACACCCAAACTAAACTCGTGGTGACCTTCATAATTACTCTAAGATGTGCGATAGTGAATTAGCCAT
The DNA here is from genome assembly GCA_005239495.1 of Nicotiana undulata. Lineage (NCBI taxonomy): Eukaryota > Viridiplantae > Streptophyta > Magnoliopsida > Solanales > Solanaceae > Nicotiana > Nicotiana undulata. The sequence goes on along the minus strand of ML293381.1, from coordinate 20,501 downwards.
AAAATTATCTACTGAATATATGAGATCACAGGGTGATTTTCACACATTTGCACTTTCAATACAAAAATAGGCCAAATACAGTGAGGAGCAATGGAGTTCAAGATTGGACTGGAATTATTCCGGAATCCATTAATGTGCTGAGCAGAGTATTATGAGGATATATGCTAAGAGATACGATGATCTATATTAACGATGCCGACATGGTTTAATCCAGGTGATTACATCAATTATCAGATAAGTGAAGCATAGTGGTAACTATTATTCTTAAATCAGGTGGATACCATGTATGTGAACTTGAGACTTTAAAGAACTGATCAAGAGGGATACGCCAATTGTGTCCCTGAGTATAAGGTAAGTACTTGAGCTCATATGGTAAGACTCCTGCCACATGGGTGTGGTTGAGGCCGCAAATGGAAGACGTGGAATTTGATTTCACTCCTAACAATAAGCGACACAAGGACTCTATGCCACAAGCGCATGAGGATGGAAAAGAAGCCATTTACTTATGAGGCTATCATAATTCGAACAATCTAACCCTTCATAAGGCGGTGGAATGCCAGAGGTAGCTAAAATTCCCCATACATGACCATGACGTTTTCAATACTCCTAGAAGCCGAGTGAGTAGAAAGTCACATAACCTCAGCAAATCCGACCCATTTAAGACTTTTGAAAAGGGGACACACTTTGATTCGAAATCATGGCAATTTCAGCTTGAACCATCAGGAAAATCATTACTTTTGGAACCCATAGACATGCCCTCGTAGCCCTAGAAAATCATCAACGATGGCGAGAAAGTACTCGAAATCATTACGAGCTAGTGTAGAATAAGGCCTCGAAGTGACCATATGAATAATTATAAAAGGGTGAGAAGTCTTGATGCACTTATCGGAGGAGAGCAACCCAAGTTACCTAGTCATATGGACAAGCAGAGCAGGTAGACGATTGCTTAGGAGGAAATCTCACAAGGAGTGCGAGCAATATCTTTTTATTATAACAAAAGGATCATACCCCGACCCTCGATGCCATAAGGCATAAAATTAGATTCACAAGGAGAGTTACCAGATGAAAATAGATAGTAAGGCAGCACAACTAAGAACACCATTTGGAATCAGCAAGCTTAAACAGAGTTGAAGACATTTAGAAGTCTGTAGTAAAGGGGAATTTGCCCACTCCCAGGGCGCTTGTAGAGTAAATAAAAGTGAGGTTAATTAAATCAGATCATATAGTTGGATAACTAGTAGAGAAATTGAGATAATATCGCTTTGAAGTTTATGGGTAAACAACACATGATGCAAGACAAATGAAAAGAAAGTGAGAGAGCTTATAGAAGTGACCTTTATATTGTTACTATTAGGAAAGGTGATAATATAAGGGATTACGAGGACCTCTATGTTTTTGAAAGAAGAACTCCGCATATAGTCACATGACGTATAGCTCCCAAATTTAAAAAATCTACTTATGGCTAGCGACTCTAGTTCACAATGAAGCTCCACAACACCCTTCTACAAAACCCTTGATGAACTTGAAGTGAAGTGGGAACCCGCGTAATCTGTGGCATTTTAGTCCATTGACCATATATCTAGAAGTATTTTAAAATTAGAGCTGCTCTTTCTGGTTCAGAGTTCAACCTTTAACGATAGTACTTCTAAGGGAATATGATTGAGAAGGGATAGTATAACCGATAGTGAATGAAGCAAGCTCATAGTTAAAGCAAGAGGATGGATTGACTTTCCCCCGCCACCTATAATCCCATATCTTTATTTAGTTATGTCAGAATACTGAAAACCCCAGTAATATCAGAGGACCAAAAACTAGTAAAAAAAAAATTAAGGTATTGTTACATCTATCCCATTTTCTAGATTCAGCGGAATTTGTACAGAATTAGGGTGGATCACCATTGATAAAAGAAATTCTATTTCTAGATACCAAGGATACAATTATGTTCTTCCTTCGGACCTTGAGATTGGAACTTAGGAATGGGTCAACAACTAGAGGAAAGTCGGGTACGATAGAGTAGCTAATAAAAAAAAAGGAACGTGAGGTTTTAAGAGTAACTCAAGAGCTTCATGGCTAGTGGAGCCACTACATACATAAAAACTTTAATGGATTCATAGCAACATGGAGCAATTAACATCTAACGACACTTAAGCAAGTATTATGCAATCCAAAGGAGGAGCGAAAATGCTCGTCTTCCTTATAACCAAAAGAAGAACAACCTTCAAGATCCAGCTACATGGAGGCCGACGGACCCTAGCTTCGATGGAGATTTGATAATGTTTAAAATTAAGTGAGCAGACCAAATTCAGAAAATCCCTTGTCGGAGAAGAGGGAGATTCTCTCCAAGCAATTAAAAATTTAGCCGACTCCGACCACTAGGCCAAAATTAAAGCCTCAACAAAGATAAAGCGAGGGCACTACCATACTAGAGATGATGATGAAACAAAGCAAGATATTCACCAATATCAACATTCAGATTGAAGTAGAAACCCGAAGTAAAGGTCCAAGAGAAGATATCTTTTATTTTGTGCGAGCATATGATGATGGTTCTTCCCTTCATTTGATAAGAAATTCTTCGGGTATAGTCCCTTGTTAGAATTTAGAAAGGCGTGTTGGATTTAGTAATTCTATAGCTACAACTGAATTCAAGGACATGATTATAGAGCTCGATGTCATAAGAGACTTCATATAAGAAAATTTGTAGTAGAGTGGATTCAAGAATTATTGGATCTCGTTCAAAGGGTAGGTGCATGCAATGGTTTGTGACTCAACATTTATTAAGACCATGCCTATGAAAGTTCTTCAATATGGATGTACATATACAACAAGAGCACGTTGGTACCATACCGATATACTATAGGATTTGGTTGTGCAGGGGCATCAATGGGGACAAGGGCACTCCCCTCTTAGCGATAGGTTCTACCAATCCCTCCACAACTCAATACATTCTCCCAACAAGCCCTTGGGTAGTCCCTTCGGACTCAATGGTGGGACCATTCCCTCTTCATGGCTTCAAACACGCGGATTATGGTATCATGATTACTCATTTTGAGAGTACGGCTTGGAAAGAAAACTAACTCCCTAACTTGAGCTCTATCGCACGATTGGAGTATCAAAGAATGGTGACATTCCTAAATGTCCATGTAGCCCCCTAATTATAGATGTGGTAGACAACACACCAATAAGAAGGGCTCTACTAGACACGGCTCCGAGAAATCCTAGGACACTTTAAAACCTTAGGCTCTGATACCAAGCTTGTCATGCCCCAAAACCGAGGGACACGACCGGCGCTCAACTAGGGGGACCCCAGTCAAGCGGACCTGGAATTGCCCTTTCTTTCCCACGCGTTACCCCATGATTTCAATATACATTATTCATGTGAAATAGCCATTTAGACTTACGCATAAACTTACAACTTGAATTCATTTCTACTTTTTATCATTACCATCATATGATACCACAACCCACACCTTATTACTTCGTGTTGCGGCGCGCAACCTGACCCCGCCTGACAATTTCTGTTTCAAAAACAACATCACCAATAACTTCATCACAACCACAACAATAACAATCAATTTCATTATAAGAACTTTCCTTTCAAGGATTCTAAATTCAACAACAACACCAAACAATTTCATCACATGGGCCTTCCTTTCAAGGATCACAAATTCACATTTAACAGTTCATTTACTTGGGCTCAAGGCACCCCAAACATTCACCAAGTAATAATTCATGTACAAGGTATTGCCATAATCGTTCAACTTATTTACATTGTTTCATATCAATAACCTCAAACAATTATTAAGCTTTGCACATAATAAGGTAGGCACTCCAAATCACCATTCACAACCTCATATAACACAGTGGAGTGGCAATCAACTAAGACAGTAAATTCACATATTTTCATACAAGTACACATACCGTATGCTCGCCACAACAAGGGGATTCTACAAGGGTTAAAAGTTAGCCATACATACCTCAAAGAGCTCTTCCTTAAGTTTAGAAAATACACCAACACCTCTAGCCATAACAATCTATAAGAAGGTAGCGGAAATCAATTAATAATTAGGAATATTACCCATGGTGTAACTCTCTTAGGAATTTCATCAAACACCTAACATGTGAAGTATACTACAAGGTTTAGAAATGGTAATTCCTTCTTCCCTCAACCAATTTTAACATGAGCTACCCAAATTAGTTTTTTAACATCACATATTACAACTTAGTCCCACATGCATGGCCTATTTCTAACCCCCACCACATATTTGAACCCTTATCCTTTTGCATGGAATTTTTGGAAGTAGAACTTACCCGGATGGAAGACAATCTATGGTTATCTTTCTTGATTCTTGAAGACTTGAGCAAGATTTGGATGATTATGAAGTTAGGCCCCTTCTTTCTCTCTCTATATGCTCTCATTTCTCTCTAAAATCAGTAGAAAATGACCCCAAATGAAACCCTTAAACCTATTTATGAAAATGGGGTCGGGTTATAAAAATAGGAAAAATAAGCCTTCGTAGCAGGGTCTGCGATCGCATAATGGATCGCAGAACACACATGTGGGCCGCAGAGTGAATCGCAGAATCGCTGCCCAAAACTGGGCTACACTGGCCCAGTCTGCGATCGCAGATCAAAAATGCGGATCGCATTTTGATTATGCGATCGCAGATTCGACACAGGATCGCATTGTTCCATCTTTTGGTAATTTGACCATAACTTTGCGTAGGAATGTCCAAATGACAAACGGTTTAAAGTGTTGGAAACTAGAATCAAAGTCCTTTCATTTGAGAGGTTATACATTACACAATACCTTATACATAATTAGATATGAACCTTCAAAGTGAGTACTAGTGCAAACTCATTTAGAATTTTAGCCGATTATGAAACTTTCCCATTTGGCTTAGATTTAGGCCTACCCTTGGACCTCACATTACTTATTATATGATTAGTCTACCAGGCACCTCAAAATCCTATATCGCTTGGCAAAAGTTTTCGGGGTCTTACATTACCCATCACCGGGATGTGCCGTAGCAACAGGCTTAACTACTCTAACTGGATGAGCTACTGGAGTCTGAAACTGCGGAGCCGTTTGCCCGGAGTGTGAGTAGCAGGATTTAAGCTCCTCCTCCTGTCTGAGTGATGGATGGTGCCATGGGGAATGCACCAGTATGGGCCACACACTACATAAGGACCACCAATCGAACCAAAGCGTCCTGAAGCACCGGGGTGGAAATAAACCCCTCTGGGACCTGAGTTGGTCCGGCGGGAGTACTCTGAGTTGGAACCTCCTCATCAAACTCTACCTGAGGCTCCATGGTTGTGGCTGCTACTCGGGCTCTAGGATGGGTCCTGCCCCTACCTCGGTCTCTGGCACGGCCTCGGTATCAACCTCAGCCCCTCGTAAGAGATGTAGCTGGAGGATCTGGCTTCTACTCAACTGAAGAAGCGGTACGCGTTCTCGCCATCTGCAAGAGAATAAGAGTAGGAGATTTCAATCACTATCGCGAAACAAAATCGCACGACATTGTTGAATAACAGTGAAATTTGTTCCTAAACTTCATAGCCTCTAGGAGATAAGTACATACATATGTACCGATCCCCCACACTCTACTAAGATCGCTCGTGAATTGTGAGACTTAGGCAACCTAGTGCTCTGATACCAATTTGTCACGACCCAAAATTCCCACAGTCGGGACCGTGATTACGCCTAACATCACACTTTCTAGCCAAGCCAACGTTAGAGGTTATTTAGCCAATTATTTTGCATTTTCAGTGGTTATAAGTAAACAAACAAAATAAAGCAAAATAAACGTGATGCTATATATAGGTATCAACTTTATTTTACATGCTACTTCTACCCGGAATTCAGAGTCACAATTCACGAACATACTATGATTTTCTACAAATATTTGTTCGAAAGAAATTACAATTGTTTGTGAAGTAAAGTAAACAGTAAGTATAGAAGTGTAGAAGGGGACGTCGGGGCCTGCGGACGCAAGCAAGACTACCTTGGGTCTCCTATCTGTATAATTTGCAGCCAACCTCTCGATCAGCCACTACCTGCTCCAAAATCTGCTCAGGAAGTGCAGAGTGCAGTATCAGTATAACCGACTCCATGTACTGGTAACTGCCGAGCCTAACCTCGACGAAGGAGTGACGTGGCTACGGCGGAAAACTCACAATATAAGGTGCATACAGTGAATAATAAGACAGGAAAAAAAAAGCAGAATAATGTAAAAGCATTAACTTGCAAGGAATAAATACAGAACCCTACGTGTTTCATCAGTATTCAGCTATAACCAATCCTTAAGTGGAATGCATAACTACCAGCGCCGGATTGGTAACCAGACTCCAACGCGAGTTGAACGGCGTCAAGAGAAGCAACTCACCGTAGAATCTATGCCTCAAAATCAAGAACGTGCTTCAGACTGGTAATTAGATGCACCTTCCTCAGAACCTATACAATTAAAAACAGAAGCGTAGCATGAGTACGTAAACATTTATGTACCCAGTAAGTATCCAGTCTAATCTCGAAGAAGTAGTAACGAGGGGTCAACTTGACACTTACTAGGGCAAAACATTATATTAAACATGAGACTAAGCATCAATATCGTGGCTAAATAGCAGAAAATAACAGGAAATAACCAGTTTTTCCATAAATATAATTATACATAAGTTCTTATCATTTCAGTTGACAATTGGTGTTCTAAAGCATTTTAAACAATTCAGGTGACAATAGTGCCAGGCAAATAGCATGCACAGATAGTGTCGTGGGCGTACGACCCGATCCAACATAATAATAAAATGTGCACTGCCAGAGGGTTGAACAGCGCGAACCATAGATGCATTTATTACCCCGCTCGCGGATCATGAATGCGACGCGGGCAATACAATTAAGCACGTCAAGCAGGCAAATGCATGATTTATCAAGAAAGCAAGTACTCAAGAAATGTCAACTTCTCTTGAAATGTCACAAAGATATTGTTCAATCTATTAGGTTTTATTTATCAATTAGATATGATCTAAGCAAGTTAATTTCACAATAAAGTTTCTGGTATAAGAATTACGCATGCTTTTGGGTCCTAGGCTACCCGGACTTAAGCCTGATAGTAGCTACGCATGGACTCTCATCACCTCATGTGTGTGTAGCCCCCACAATTAATTACTTCACCTATTGGGACAAATTCCTCCTTACAAGGTTAGAAAGGAGACTTGCCTCGTTTCGATCCTACTTCCAACCCAAGTATGCACCCGAACCTCCAAATTCGTGCTCGAAACTAACAAAACATCACATAAAGTAATCAATCTATGCTCAAAAGTTCACAATTCCCCCATTTAAACGATTACCCAATCTAGTTTGCAAGATTCCTAAAAGTCACCCCTGGGCCCACATGCTCGGATTTCGGAAATTCTTAAGGGAAGTTGTTACCCATAACCTTAGGATCAATAATATATTATTTTTACTAGATACCCTAACAAATTTTGGGGTTAAATATTGCTTTTACCAAAACCTTAGTTTTTACTCTAAACCCAAAATTTTCACAAATCGTTATGTGTTAATCTACCAAAAAAACAAGTATTAAAACGCACGTTAAGTAGGAATAACTTACCTCAATATGCTAAGTTGAAATCTCTGCTTAGGAAGCTCCTAAAACGCCCAAGGATGTAATAAATACTCTCAAATATGCCTAAGTCCCGATTTTAAAACAATCTTACTACCTCCAATCCTTTCGCACCTGTGGCGTGTGGAACTCACCTGCGGTCTCGCTTTTGCGAACCATCGTCCACATCTATGGAAATGGGAAGGGCTGGCTGGGATCGCACCTGCGGTGCCGCTTTTGCGAAAAAGGACCGCATATGCAGAACCTGGGAATCCGCTCAATGGCCGCATCTATGAGAGGTCGACCGCTTCTGCGGTCTCGCACCTGCGTCTTGTCAATAGCATGTGCGGTCGCACCAGATCTGGTGAACCAGCAGCTCTTTTTGAGTTTTGACTCGCTTCGTGCGACATCCGAATGGCATCCGGGGATCTCGAGGCCCCGTCCAAACATCCCAACAAGTTTTAAATCATAAAACGGACTCGCTCGAACCTTTGGAATGCCCGAAACATCATTAAATCTAAGAATCATACCCCAAACCAACTAAATCCAACTTATGAACTTTTGAGTTCTTAAATCTACTTCTAACACCCCGAAACGTAATTATACTACTCGGAATAATACCAAAATTTGCGTGCATGTCATAAATGACATTAAAGAACTATTCCCGGTCACAGAATTTCATTCGGACCTCGATATCACCAAAACACGTTCCAAACCTCATTTTTTGAACTTCAAGAATCATATTTCACTATTTGGCGCCAAAACTCCCCTGGGTCATCGAAAACCCGTTCCGAACATACGCCCATGTCCAAAATCATCATGAGAACCTATTGGAACATTCAAATCCCGATTTTGAGGTCGTTTACTAAAAATGTTGACCGAAGTCAAACTTGTCCTTTAAGGCCAACCTTAAGGAACTAACTGTTCCAATTCCAACCCAAACTCTTCCAAATCCCGAACCAACCATCCCCGCAAGTCAAAAATCAGTAAAAGGAAGTATGGGAAATCTTACTTAGGGGCACCGGGTTCTAGAAAGCAAAACGACATGTCAGGTCATTACATTCTCCACCTCTTAAACAAACGTTCGTCCTCGAACGGTTCTAGAATCATACCTGGAGTGTTTAACAAGTGTGGATATCTGCTCCGCATGTCCTCCTCGGACTCCCAAGTCGCCTCCTCAGCTGGTTGGCCCCTCCACTAGACCTTCACGGCGGTAACCCTCTTGGACCTCAACTGGAGATCCTTCCTATCGATATTAGCAACTGTTTCCTCCTCATACCCCAACCTCTCGTCTAGATGAATGGTACTGAAATCCAACACATAAGATAAGTCGGCGTGGTACCTCCAGATCATAGACACATGAAAAACCGGGTAAACTCCTAATAAGCTGGGAGGTAGAGCGAGCTCTTAACCATCCTCCGCAACTTGCCTCAACACCTCAAATGGGCTTATAAACCTGGGTCTCAAATTTCCCTTCTTCCCGATTCTCATAAAACCCTTCATCGGCGATACTTTCAAGAGAACCTTCTCCCGACCATAAATGAAACATCATGCGGTTTCTGATCTGCGTAACTTTTATGTCTGAACTGTGCTGTGCGAAGTCTCTCCTTAATCAGCTTTACCTTTTCCAAGGCATCCTTTACCAAATCCATACTATATAACTTAGTCTCTCCAGTCTCAAACCACTCGATGGGAGAACGACATCGCCGACCATATAAAACCTCAAATGGGGCCATCTCAATGCTCGATTGATAGTTGTTGTTGTAAGCAAACTCGGCCAAGGGCAAGAATTGATCCCACTGCCCTCCAAAGTCAATCACACATGCTATGAGCATGTCCTCCAATATCTATATTGTCCGCTCCGAGTGCCCGTCGGTCTGAGGGTGAAATGTTGTGCTGAGCTCTACACGGGTGCCCAACTCACTATGTACGGCTCTCCGGAAATGCGAGGTGAACTGAGGACCTTTATCTGATATAATGGACACAGGAACACTGTGCAACCGAACTATCTCCCGAATGTAGATATGGGCCAACCTCTCTGAAGTATAAGTAATAGCTAATGGAATGAAATGTGCCGACTTGGTCAACCTGTCCACAATAACCCAAACCGCATCGAACTTCCGCAAAGTCCGTGGCAACCCAACTACGAAGTCCATAGTGATGCGCTTTCATTTCCACTCTGGTATAGGCATCTACTGGAGTAGGCCTCATAGCCTCTGGTGCTCATACTTAACCTGTTGGAAATTTAGACATCTAGCTACATACTCCACTATGTCCTTCTTCATCCGCTGACACCAGTAATGCTGCCTCAAGTCACTATACATCTTCACAGCACCGGGATGAATAGAATATCATGAACTGTGAGCCTCTTCTAGAATCCTCTCCCTCAGGCCATCAACATTAGGAACACATAGGTGACCCATAAGTCGCAGAACACCATCCTCACCAATAGAAACCTCCTTGGCACCACCTTGTAGTACCATCTCCCGAATAACTTCCAAGTGCGGATCATCAAACTGCCGAGCCTTGATATGTCCCAATAATAAGGACTGAGTAACAACACATGCAAGAACTCGGCTGGGATCTGAAATATCCAGCCTCCCAATTCTGTTAGCCAAGGGCTGAATGTCAAAATCTAGTGGCCTCTCCTCCGCTGAAATGAATGTCAAGCTACTCATACTCTCTGCCTTCCTGCTTAAGGCATCAGCAACCACATTCGCCTTTCCCAGATAATAAAGAATAGTGATGTCATAGTCCTTCAGCAACTCAAGCCATCTACGCTGCCTCAAATTGAGGCCCCCTTGCTTGAACAAGTGCTGCAAGCTGCGGTGGTTTGTATAAACCTCACAAGACACTACAAGTAATGTCTCCAAATCTTAAGAGCATGAACAATCACTGCCTACTCCAAATCGTGCACGGGGTAGTTCTTCCCATTAACCTTCAGCTGACATGAAGCATATGCAATAACTCACCCTTCCTGCATCAACACACATCCCAAGCCAACGCATGAAGCATCACAATAAACTGTATACATCCCCGAACCGGAAGGCAATACTAGAATTGGTGTTATGGTAAAAGCTGTCTTGAGCTTCTGGAAGCTCGCCTCACACTCGTTGGACCAACAGAATAGGGCATTAGTCAAGCCAAAGAACATCACCGGGAACTCATAATGACCATATCTAGTACGGAAGGAAGTCTTCTGAACATCTGAGTCCCGAATCCTCAGCTGATGGTACCCCCATCTCAAATCAATCTAGGAAAACACCCTAGCACCCTGCAACTGGTCAATCAAATCATTGATGCGCTGCAACATGTACTTGTTCTTGATGGTAACTTTATTCAACTGGCAGTAGTCAATACACATCCGCATAGTCCCATCCTTCTTCTTCACAAATTACACTGGATTACCCCAAGGTGATACACTAGGTCTGATAAACCCCTTAGATAGAAACTCCTCAAGTTGTTCCTGCAATTCCTTCAATTCATTCGAAGCCATACGGTATGGTGGAATAGATATAGCCTGGGTGCCTGGAGCTAAGTCAATGCAAAAATCAATATCACGATCTGGTGGCATGCCTGGAAGGTCTGAAGGAAACACATCGACGAACTCCCGAACCATTGGTACTGAATCAATCGTCGGAGACTCTACGGTGGTGTCCCGCACATAAGCAAGATAAGCCAAACAGCTCTTCTCGACCATACGTTGAGCCTTCAGAAAAGAAACAACCCGACTAGCTGAACTAACTGAGGAACCTGTCCACTCCAATCTCGGCAACTCAGGCATGGCTAACAGTCTTGGAAAGGCAATATAGGATGGCATGATAAGGAGATAACTAGTCTATGCCCAGGATGACCTAAAATCAGTCATATCAAGTAACAAGAGGTTTGCTCTGGTCTCGAACCCATAGAATGTGACCACACAGGACCGATAGGTCTGGCCCATAACCATAGAATCACCCACAATAGTGGACACATAAACATGAGTACCCAAGGACTCATGAGGAATATCCAGGAAATGAGCAAACAAAGATGATACATATGAATAGATAGACCTTGGATCAAATAATTATGAAGCCTCTCTACCGCATGCGGATATAATACATGTGATTACGGCATCTGAGGCCAATGTATTTGGTCTGGATGGAAAAGCATAAAATCTGGCTAGAGAGCCGCTTGGATGGCCTCCACTTGACTGAACAGAAGCTGTCTGAGCTCCCCCTACCTAGCCTCTACCTCTAGGACGACCCCTACCCATCTGTCCTCCACCCCTAGGTGGCCGGACTGCTGGTGGTGCAATCATAGGCTGAGAACTCTACTGAACCACCTTGCCCCGAAGCCTGGGCAAATTCCTCCTCATGTGGCATGGGTCCCCACACTCATAACAACCTCTCGGCACCATAGACTGCTGCACTGAAGACTGGCCCTGATAGTCGGAATAACTACTGGGGAACCTTGAATGGCTGGGGGACGCTATGAACTTTCTGGCTTGGCACAAAAAAAAGCGCTGGAATAACCCTGATGACCAAAAAACCCGCCGGAGGAACCCTGAATACCTGATAGGCGATAAGAACTCTCCGGCACCGCACTGAAATATGGCCTCACTGGAGCACCTCGAGGAGGTGGTGGTGGTGCTGAATATGGGGGCATGCTGGACTTGCCCCTCTCGAACTACCCTCTGGCCCTAGCCAGGGCACCTCTAAAATCTCCAAAAAATTGGGCCCTCTTATCGTGATGTCCCTGCTCTCTTCTCCTCGTACGATAGCCCTCAATCCTGCGAGCGATCTCCACTACTAGCTGATAAGGAGTCCCCATTTCCACCTCTCGGGCCATGTTGGCCATAATACCAGAGTGTAACCGTGCTACAAACCTCCGCACTCTCTTTACGTCAGTAGGAAGTATTATAAGTGCATGACGATACAACTCATAAAACCTAGCCTCATAGTCCGTCACTGACATCTGACCCTGCTCAAGTTGCTCAAACTGGTACCGTAGCTCTTCCATCTCCGACGGTGGGATATACCTGTCCAGGAATAGCTGAGTGAACTACTCCCAAATGAAATGGGGAGACCCCCTGGTCTGCCAAGAACATAAGGCTGCCACCACCGGCGAGACCTACCCTCTAACGTGAAGGTAGTGAAGTCAACTCCATGGGACTCTAGTATCCTCATGTTGTGCAGTTTGTCCCTGCACCTATCAATGAAATCCTGAGCATCCTCATGAAACACGCCCCCAAAGACAGGAGGATGTAGTCTAGTCCATTTGTCTAATAGCTTCTGCGGATCTCCATCCGCAGCTGGTCTAGGCTCGGGCGTCGCTGCTGCTACTGGTTGGGCCCCACCTGCGGGTAGTGTACCCGAAGTATGATAAACCGCAGATGCATGTCCTGGGGCCTGCGGAGTAGGGGTTTGTGCGCCCCATCCCGCCTGAGATGTGGCTGAGTCCGCTGGAAATAAACTAGCATGGGTCATGGTATCCATGAACCGCATCATACGGCCCATGACCTCCTGAAAACCCGACGCAGTCATGAAATCCCCGTGGCAGGATCTGCTGTGGGCACCTCGCCCTGCTCCTCAATGATAGGATCCTCTGTTGGATCCACTGGTGGTGCAACTAGGGCAACTCTGGGATGCCCTCATCCCCTACCTCGGGTCGGTTCCCTCCCTCGGCCTCTACCTCGGCCTCTAACAATGGGGGAAGCGTCTCTTCCGGGGTCTAGAACGTCGGTTGTACGCGTCCTCACCATCTAAGTTAGAATAGAAGAGTGAGATTTAATATAATATCAACTGCACGATAGAAGATGGATAAAGAGAAATTTCCCAGCACCCTATAGCCTCCCGAAGATAAATACAGACGTCTTTGTACCGATCCACAAGACTCTATTGGGTTTTCCCATTACTTGTGAGACCTACGTGAACCTAGAGCTCTGATACCATGTTGTCACGACCCAAATTCTAATCTAGATCGCGATGGCGCCCAACACCGATATTAGGCAAGACAACACAATTAAACTAGTGAGTCCCATTTATTTTATAAAAACCTTTCCAACAATTCATAAATTTCGATCACTAAGCATGTAAAATAACAAATGTCAAATCCAAATGCAATTGCAATGATCAAAAGAAGTCAAATTTAAATGATTACATCCCCAAAATAATAGTCTACCAATGTGTGTTCCAGGAACTAGTGTCACAAGTATATGGGCATCTAGTAGAATGAAGAAAAGAATATATCTACTCTACTATCCGAAATGGAATAGACAGAATAAGCAAAAGAAAATACTCCAACTCCCTGCTGAACGACATGAAGAGAAGCAGCTCACCGTAGAATCTCTGCCTCAAAATCAAGAACGTGCTTCAGACTTGTAACCGGATGCACCTGCCTCAGAACCTGTACAATTAAGTACAGAAGCGTAGCATGAGTACATAAACATTTATGTACCCAGTAAGTATCCAGTCTAATCTCGAAGAAGTAGTAACGAGGGGTCAGCTTGACACTTACTAGGGCCAAACATTATATTAAACATGAGACTAAGCATGAATTTCGTGGCTAAATAGCAGAAAATGACAAGAAATATCAAGCTTTTCTATAAATATAATTATACATTAGTTCTTATCATTTCAGTTGACAATTTGTGTTCTAAGGCATTTTAAACAATTGAAGTCATAGTAGTGCCAAGCAAATAGCATGCACAGATAGGGTCGTGGGCGTACAACACGATCCAGCATAATACTAAAATGTGCACTGCAAGAGGGACGAACGGCGCGAACCATAGATGCATCTATTACCTCGCTCGCGGATCATAAATGCTACGCAGGGAATACAATTAAGCACATCAAGCCGGAAAATACATGATTTATCAAGAAAGCAAGTACTCAAGAAATGTCAACTTTTTTTAAATGTTTCAAATATATTGTTCAATTTATTAGGTTCTATTTACCAATTAGATATGATCTATGCAACTTAATTTCACAATAAAGTTTCAAGTATAACAAATAAGCATGTTTTTTTAGACCTAGGCTACCCAGACTTAAGCATGATAGTAGCTACGCACGGACTCTCGTCACCTCATGAATACGTTGCCCCCACAACTAATATCACATGATGAATTACTTCACGTCTGGGGAAAAATTCTCTCTTACAAGGTTATAAAGTAGATTTACCTCATTTCGAACTTACTTCCAACTCAAGAATGCGACCGAACCTCCGAATTCGTCGCCCAACAACTCGTAACTAACCAAACATCACATACACTAATCAATCTATGCTCAAAAGTTAACAATTCCCCCATTTAAATGATTACCCAATCTAATTTGCAAGATTCCTAAAATTCACCTCGAGGCCTACATGCTCGGATTTCAGAAATTTTTAAAGGAAGTTGTTACCCATAACCTTAAGATCAATAGTATATACCCTAACAAGTTTCGGGGTAAAATCTTGTTTTTACCAAAACTCTAGGTTTTACTCTAAATCCATAATATTCACAAATCTTTAGGTGTTAATCTACCCAAAAAACAAGTATTAAACTCACATTAAGTAGGAATAACTTACCTCAATATGCTAAGTTTAAATCTCTTCTTGGGAAGCTCCTAAATCTCCAAAGGATGTAATAAATGCCCTCAAATATGCCTAAGTCCCGATTTTAAAAAAACCTTACTGCCTCCAGTCTTTTTGCACCAGCGATGTGTGGACCGCAACTGCGGTCTCACTTCTGCGGACCATCGTCCGCATCTGTGGAAACAGGAAGGGCTGGCAAGGATCGCACCTACGGAAGGGTGCCCGCATCTGTGGCGCCGCTTCTACAGAACAAGAACGCATATGCGGAACTTGGGCATCTGCTCAATGGCCACATCTTCGAGGTGTCAACTGCTTGTACGGTCTCGCACCTGCGGGTGGCCAACCGCAGGTGCGGTTGCACCAGATCTGGTGCACCAGCTGCTGATTTTGAGATTGGACTCACTTCGCGCGACATCTGATTGGCATCCGGGGCCCCCAAGGCCCCATCCAAACATACCAACGAGTTCTAAATCATAAAACAGACTCACTCGAACCTTCGGAACGCCCAAAAATTATGAAATCTAAGAATCATACCCCAAAACCAACTAAATCCAACTTATGAACTTTGAGTTTTAAATATATTTCCAACATGCCAAAACGTACTTATACTACTCGGAATGATACCAAATTTTGCGTGCTAGTCATAAATGACATTACAGAACTATTCCCAGTCTCCGAATTCTTTTCGGACCTCGATTTCAGCAAAACACGTTCCAAACATCAAATTTTTAACTTCAAGGATCATATTTCACTATTTGGTGTTGAAACGCCCCTGGGTCATCCAAAACCCGTTTCGAACATACGCCCAAGTCCTAAATCATCACACGAATGTATTGGAACCTTTAAATCCTGATTCCGAGGTCATTTACTTAAAATGTTGACCGAAGTCAAACTTGGCATTTAAGGCCAACCTTAAGGAACTAAGTGTTCCAATTCCAACCCAAAATCTTCCAAATTCCGAACCAACCATCCCCGCAAGTCATAAATTAGTAAAAGCAAGTATGGGAAGTCTTACTTAGGGGCACGAGGTTCTAGAAACCAAAATGACCTGTCGGGTCGTTACAGGAATGGCTTTCTTGGAGCATCGCTTGGCTTGCTCGGTATTGGGATTTGCTCGTTCGAGGCAAGTAGAACTTCTAAACTTGGTGCTAAGGGTATGATACCATGAATTACGTGTTATTTGATTGGTGATGAGGTGACGCACATACTATGTTACGAGCGTGTGAAAGTGCAACGTGTATGTTGTAATTCCATTTTTTCTAGGGTACTGTGTAATTACATCGTCTTACCTGTAACCATGAAACTTCTACGTTCTTGAGCTATTGAGCTTTGATTCATGTTAGAAACCATGTCTAGGCTACATGCTTACCCTTTTGGGACCCACATAGGTCATTCCTGTCGTTGAATTATCTGCTTTCATTGCATTACATACTCAGTCATACGCATTCATATGCATATTATATCTCAGTCTATTTATCATGTATTGACACATCATATCATCCTACTAATAATAATAATAATAATGATAATGATAATGATGATGATGATGATGATGATAATGATAATAATAATAATAATAATAATAATAATAATAATAATAATAATAATAATAATAATAATAATAATAATAATAATAATAATAATAATAATAATAATAATAATAATAATAATAATAATAATAATAATAATAATAATAATAATAATAATAATAATAATAATAATAATAATAATAATAGTGTCACGACCCAATTTTCCTTCCGTTGGATATCGTGATGCCACCTAGTCTTAAGGACTAGTAAGCCTAACATTTACGAAAAATACAACAACAGTACTTTAAAATTCTAATAATTTCTAAAATGAATTCTTTATACAATAAACATATTCCTAAAATCCGGTAGTACAAATCATAAGCTCTACAGAAACATTACTATAACTTCTATATACAACTGTTCAGAAATAAAGAAAAAAATGGATGAACCAAATGGTACGGTGACTCCGAAAACCCGCAAACGCTGTAGCAGGTTTTTACCTTGAGTCTCCACAACAGCAATCCGCGTTGCTAGCTAACGATCAACCGGCTACGCAAACCTGGAATCTGTACAAAAATGTGCAGAAGTGCAGTATGGGCACACCACAGCGGTGCCCAGTAGGTATCAAGACTAACCTCGGTGAAGTAGTGAGGAGAACTAGTGATGCCACCCACTAGTCTAAAGAATTGAACAAGTATAAATATAGGAACAACAGAAAACGATATTTACATAGAAAACTTCGCAATATGGGTAACAATACAGTAAATTCAACAAGGGAGGAAACAACAAGTATTAGCGAAAAACCATGGAAATAACATAAAAGAGTGAATGGATCACAACTAAATCCGGGATCACATATACAACTGTATACGGTTAAAATCGAGAAGGCCAATTTCACGTCTATTGTGACATGCGGTGGCTTAGTCACGCAAGATTCAAGGTATGGCCCAAAGTCCGACCTCGGACGCTCCTACGATTTGACTTCGAGGAAGTACAAGTTAGGGGTCGACGTAATCAGGTGGCATGGTGATTGAGGCAAATATCTATGTGACAAAGTAAAATTCCGTACTCAAACATTAAATCGCGGTATCAACTACAAATCTTGGCAATAAATGCTGAGGTACTATGTTGGGATTTCCCATCTTATAAAAAGGGGATATCTGTCATTTTGTAAAGGGGACAATATTGAAGACAAGGCACAAGAAAATTTTTTGCTTCAATATAAAAACATTCTCTATTTCTCCTTACTAGCTCATTTACTCGCATTTATTGTTTTCTATTACTTGTTCTTCTTTATAGCTCAACTTTGATCTTAAGTAGCGTACCTTGAGGCCCATAAGCCTGTTATCACTCCATTGATCGTCCAACCCAGGCCCCGAACCTCGGCCTCAAGGACCCTCGAGGTTAACATCGAGCCTTCAACTTAAGGTGTTCTGGTTTGCTTTTCTTCTGCTTTCTAACTGCTTTTGCTCTATCTTGTCCTAACGCACTTAGCTACAATTTTTCAATAATTGGTATTAAGATAAATCACGTATTTGTGAACCACTTAACTAAATATAATAGAAATTACTATTTTTCCGGTAAACAACAACAAGGACAAGTAATGACTCAGCAATTACGACTGCTTTTACATCAAGTTTTAGTCAACTCCACTCGGTACCGAAACTCAAACAAATCACAACCCACAGGTCCCAATATCTGAACCCTAACATTTGTCTTCTTGTGCCCTCATTTCAGCTAGTAACTGCACAGACGACCCCACGTGCCAATTGGAGTCATTCACACATAGAAGGCAGTACAACAAGGGTATCTATACTCAACAGTAACAAGGAAAACTCCTTAATCCATTAAGAGTACTTAGCTACGTGTATGCTTGTGCAGGTGTTCTAACATAATTCAATTAAGTTAGTAAGCATAAGCAAAGAATAGGACAACACGTAAAATGTTTTCTCACAACTTTCACAAGAATAAACTCACACAGTTAAGTGTACCATTACACAATATCAACAACAAGAATGCCTCCAGTCCAACATAAGTCATCGCAAAACAATCCCTAACACAACCCACCTTGTCTATCCACGTGTGCAATCGTAAACTAAATGCCTGCCTTGTCTCTCCACATGCGCATAATAATGTTCCCACCTTGTCTCACCATATGTGCAATTATAAAATAAATGCCCGCCTTGTCTCTCCACACGCACACAATAATGTTCCCACCTTGTCTCGCCACTTGTGCAATATCAATAGTAATCACGGTACGACAGAAACCTCGTGCAAATCCCCATATCAACAACTGCACGGCAGAAACCTCGTGCATCACCACAACCAGTGCAACAACAACAATGATAATAATACATGATACAACAAATAGTTCAACTGAAAAACCTTCAATCACAAGAAAAGATAAAACTAGTTCACAATGAATAACAAAAATAATGAATACTAATCATAATAAGAACAAATCAATAGGAAGGAAATAATATGTGACAAAGATCCCACAATGTACGGTTCAACAGCAAGAAACTAACACGAGTCAAGTAATTCCATATAAGGGTGAGTCTACTAAGGCATAAGATATCTAAGCTTCTTTTAGGTTTGGGCAATAAAGGGAGAGATACAACCAATTCAAATAAAGGTAGGCATCTAAAAGATTACCATAGCCTCAATTTAGTGAGAACAATTACAAAAGGGATATCACGACCCATTTTCCCAACCCTCGGGATCGTGATGACGCTGTCATGCCCCAAAACCGAGGGACGAGACCGGCGCCTAACTAGATGAACCCAGTAAAGCGGACCCAGATTGCCTTTCCTACCCAACGCATTACCCCGTGTTCATAATATACATTGTTCCATATGAATTAGCCAATTTAGATTCAAAGTATGATTTACAACATAACTTCATTTACCTCTTTTAACTTTCAACAATTTATGATCCAAAACATACAAGTTACATACACCATTTCCGATGCGATCCACAATTACGAATGAGTACAACTACCGCCCAAAATATACAACCCACATAGTGTCTACGGAGCCTCTAAGAGTACTAGGAATTTTACATAAACTTGACGGCAACAAGGCGCTGGCTATACCTTTTACAACATAAGCAAAAGATAATGATATAGTCCACACACGGCCCCGAGAGGAAATGGGGCTCACTAGAACTACTGAAAAGATGAAGAGGAGGCACCACTAACGGCAGGCTGAGCTACCTTCTATGGAACCACCTACATCCATATAAAATATGTAGCGCCCCCAGCAAAAGGGACGTTAGTACCGTTGAATAGTACTAGTATGTATGAACAAACATTACTCTAAGTAAAATTAAACAATACACAGATAGGAGACAGTTAAAGGAACCAACAAATTAGTGCACAGAGATACAAAAACAAACTCAATTGAGAGTTTCACAGATTCTTATTCCAACACAATCATATTCCACCCTTATTCCTTCTCAACAATCCACCCTTATTACTTTCTGTTGCGGCGTGCAATCCGATCCCACCGAGCAATCACATTTTAGACTTATTACATTTTGTTGCGGCGCGCAACCTGGTCCCACTGTAACATCACATTCCACCCTTATTACTTCTCACATATCACCCTTATTCCTCCTATTGCAGCGCGCAACCCGATCCCACCGTACCATCACATTTCATAGCAATAACAGCCCACAATTAAATCACAAGGCTTCATATCATCAAGAGTACAATTTCATAGCAGCAGAACAATCATGTGTTCACAATAGTCTTTACCAACCATTAATTAAATCACAAAGATTTTCATCAAAGAGAATATAAATTCATTACAACCAACAA
>ML293378.1:0-37660 GCA_005239495.1 Nicotiana undulata | reverse complement strand
CAACTATATTCATTTATTAATTATCAAAACTCAGTTTTTATCAGATTTTCACATAATAGCTTCGCGACTACACGTTCGGGTTGTGCACGCATATCGAGGTGAGACTAACGGAGGCTCTCGGAGCCTCGGAACACAGATACAGCTTAAATTATGTAAGATGACCTTTTGGGTCATCACAGTGGTGTACTCATGCTACTCTTCTGCACATCTTTTTGTGCAGATCTAGGCACTTCCTACCAGACCCGCTATCGAACTATTTACCCAATAACCCGATATCGATAACCCAATTATATTTTATCGGTTCGGGCTATCGATTACACCCGATGTATGCCCAACCCTAGTATAGATAGTGCCTTCAAATCTTCAACGCGTGAAACATGACTACCAACTCTAAATCATACATGGGGTAATTCTTCTCATGATTCAAATCACGAGACGTGTGATCAATCACCCTATCGTCCTGCATCAACTCAGCGCCAAGCCTAATACACGATGCGTCACAATATACTATGTAAGATTCTGAACCTGTAGGCAACCCCAATACTAGGGTGTAGTTAATGCAATCTTGAGCTTCTGAAAGATGACCTCCTGCTCGTGGGACAACTTGAAATGAGCACCCTTCTTGGTCAATCTATTAAAATAAGTTGTGATGGATGAGAAACCCTCCACGAAATGACAATAATAACCCGTTAAACCCAAGAAGCTCTGAATCTATGTAGCTAAAATTAGTCTAGGTCAGTTCTGAACTACCTCAATCGTGTTCGAATTCACCTTAATTCCTTCACTAGAAACCACATGGCCCTAGAATGCCACTGAACCGAGCAAAAACTCGCACTTGGAGAATTTAGCATATAGCTTCTGATAAGTGTGGATTTTAACCACTTATTACAACTTTCTCGCTTTAGATTTTAGTCCGCAAGTAGTGATTTTTGTCTCCAAATCTAATGAAATTGTGTGAATTGCATGCTGGAGGATTTGAGCTCAATGAAGAAACCTAACTCAAAAAAGGGTATCCTAGCTCAACAAGTTAGGGAGGATAAATGCTAAGGCTTATGCAGCCCACAAAAATTATTCTGCGACCACATTAAAAAAAATATGCTAGCCACAGAAATGCAAGTGTGGCCGCAGACTGAACTTTGAAGGCTCAGAAGATTTTAATAGAAGCGTGATCCACACACCAGATTGTGCGGGCGCAAAAATGGTTCGCACTGACAAACTTGGAAAGTTCAGAGAAGCTGCAAAAGATCAAATGTGAAGCCTCCTTAGAACATGGTATGCAGCCAAAATATGCAGCTGCAGAAATTATTATGCGGCTGCAGAATTTCTTCCACTGCAAGAGGAAACGAAGAAAGTGTGATTTGCGGTCACATTGTGCGGCCGCAGAACCTATCGAAGGTTATTTTTGTCAGCGAAATTCTGGACACTAAAAATAGACAAGAGACACCTTTTAAGGGAAACATTTGTGTTTGTCAACTTGGAAAGTTCAGAGAAGCTGCAAAAGATTAAATGTGAAGCCTCCTTAGAACATGGTATGCAGCCAAAATATGCAGCTGCAAAAATTATTATGCGGATGCAGAATTTCTCCCACTGCAAAAGGAAATGAAGAAAGTGTGATTTGCGATCACATTGTGCGGCCGCAGAACCTCTCGAAGGTTATTTTTGTCAGCGAAATTCTGAAAAATACAAATAGACAAGAAACACCTTTTAAGGGCAACATTTGTATTTGTAGCAGATGTAGAAGTTAGATTTTATTGTTTTGGGAAATTGGTGACCGAAAATTTAGAAGGCTCACTACTTTTATCTTTTAATTTTAGTTTTATGTCTTCAATTACTTCTTCTCTTTCATTTTCTATGTCTTCAAGCATGAGTAGATAAAATTTATCTAGGGTTGTGACATTTATGGTAGGCTATAATCTTGTGTTTCAGTCACTTATTGAACTCTAATTTATTGCACTTTCATTGAGTTTGAGCTTTAATGTTTTGCACTTATTGTGTGTTTTATGCCTTGTAGGAGTGATTTCGAGTGATGTAGATATTATGGAGCTAATTAGAGTGATTTAGAGCTTTGAATTCTGAGTAAAAGACCAAGGGATTAAGCTGGGATCGTGTTCGGGGGTCGATGGCCAACTCTGGATGTCAACATTGAATAAAGATCCAAACTTTGAGAAATTTGCACTAATGCGACACCCTATGTGTAATGACCCGGTCGGTCGTTTTGAGAGTTAGCGGCCCAAACCCTTAATAACTGTTTCTGCCATGTCTATTTCTACGTTTGAGACTTGTCAGAGCGTTGAGTGGTGAGATTCAGAGGGATTTTGGACACATAGTCCATAAATGTGAAGTTTAGCTTTAGGAATCGGGTTGTAGTTAGAACTGTGTGAAGATGGATCCGTAATGGAATTATGTCGACTCTGTTAGCTCCGTTGGGTGATTTCGGGGTTCAGGAGCGTGTTTGGAATGTGTTTTTGAGTCCTGTGGTAGATTTAGGCTTCAATTGGCGAAAGTTAGAATTTTGGCGATTTCGGCCGATAGGTGAAATTTTTATATTGGGCTCGAAATGGAATTCCGAAAGTGACAGTATGTCCGTAGTGTCATTTATGACCTATGTGTAAAATTTGAGGTCATTCGGATGAGTTTTGACGTGTTTCGGCATCGGATGTGAATTTTTGAAATTTCATAAGTTCTTAGGCTTGAATCGATGCATAATTGATGATTTTGACATTATGAGATGTGTTTTGAAGGATCGACTAAGTTTTAATGAAGTATTAGCACTGGTTGGTAAGTTTGGTTGAGGTCCCGGGGGTCTCGTGGATGTTTTGGATGTTCAACGGTGATTTTGGAACTTAGAGAACAGCTGAACCCTTGCTGGTTCTGGTGTTTCGCACCTGCGGACGGAAAACTGCAGGTGCGGACACGCAGGTGAGGAGTTTAGGCTCGCAGATGCGGATTTTGGGTGGGGGCTGCTAGTGGTCGCAGGTGCGGGACCGCAGATGCGGCCAAGTGACCGCAGGTGCGATCTCATCCCTGTTAAGTGACTTTCCGCACCTGCGATGGATTTTCTGCATGTGCTGCACCGCAGGTGCGGTCCAAGAGTCGTAGGTACGGAATCCCTGGATTGTTTATACAAAAATCCGAGGGTTCAAAATTCATAACTCCTAAAACGATTTAGAGCTCGAGTTTTGGCGATTTTCAGTGGGTTTCGAAGAAGAGAATCATAGGTAATGTTTTCTAACCTTAATTCACTTGTATACCATTAATCTCTACCAATTTCCTCAATATAATCAATGAATTTGGTTGAAAACCATGAAATTGGGATGAACTTCCCCAAGTAGAAATCTGAGGATTTAGGGAGATTATGACGTCAGATTTTGATAATTCTTGTTCGAGTGAGTTCGTGAGTGAATGGGTGTTCAGAATTTGTAACTTTTATCTGTTTCCGAGACGTGGGCCTGGGGGACTTTTTGGGAAAATTTCCTAATTTCGCGTATTAGCTTCGAACTTATTAGCTATTTTGGTTCCTTGTATTAATATTTATTTCATGCAACCGAATTGACTAGATTTGGGCCACCTGGAGTCGGATACTCGTGGCAAGAGCGTGATTTTGAGTTGAGTAGCGCAGTCAAGGTAAGTGGCTTGCCTAACTCTGTGTTGGGGACTTCCCCTTAGGTTGTTTAGATACTGTTTTTGTTATATAGGCGCCGTGTACGTGAGGTGACGAGTGCGTAAACGGGCTATTATTGCTAAAACTCCACTTTTTCCTTTCATGACGTAAATCATTCATCCCTATTTCATTGTTTTCTATATTAACTGTGTAGTGTAGCTTAGGAATGAGCATGTCTACATGTCTTACTTGAGTTACTCCTATTTGTTACTATTTGTACCATGTTTAGGTAGTTTTATCCGTATTTGCCTATGATTTCTTCTTAACTGTTCAAATAAAATGTATCCGGTATTCATTGCATTGCATATTTATATTTGTGATGACCCAAAAGGTCATCTTACGTAATTTAAGCTATATCTGTGTTCCGAGGCTCCGAGAGCCTCCGTTAGTCTCACCTCGATATGCGTGCGCAGCCCGGGCGTGTAGCCGGGAAGCTATTATGTGAAAATTTGATAAAAAATGAGTTTTGATAATTAATAAATGAATATAGTTGACTTTGGTCAACATTTCTGGTAAACAGACTCGGACCCGTGATTCGACGGTCCCGGAGGGTCCGTAGGAAAATATGGGACTTGGGCATATGCTCGGAATCGAATTCCGAGGTCCCAAGCTCGAGAAATAAATTTTTAAAGAAAATTGTTTTCTGAAAATAATAAAGGATTTTGAAAATGAATAATTATGTCAAAATCGTGTCCGTCTTGTGGTTCCGGAGCCCGAAACAGGTTTATTATATATTATTCGTCTTATCTGTAAAGTTTGGTCTAAAACGGGCGTGAATTGAGTGGTTTTGGATCAAAAATGAGATTTTGAGGTTTTAAAGAATTTGAAATGTGGCTTGGAAAGTAGTGTTATGTTCCCGAGGTCCGAATGAGATTCCGAGACCGGGAATAGTTCCGTGTTGTCATTTATAATTTATCTGTAAAGTTTGAAGTCGTTCCGAGCAGTTTAGGCCGGTTCTGCGTATTAAAGTGAATTTTAGAATCTTAAAGTTCTTAAGTTTGATTAATTGGATTTAGAGGTTTAATTCGATGTTTTTGTTGATATTCTTATGATTTAAAAGCTTGAGCAAGTTCGTATGATATTTCGGGAGTCGTGTGTGTTTTTTGTTTTGAGCCCCGAGGGCTCGGGTGAGTTTCGGGTGGTTAACGGGATGGTTTCAAGTTAGAAAATCTGGTGTAATTTCATTTTGCTGGTGTCTGGTGTGTCCTTCACTGCGATCGAAACCATTGATTCGCGATCGCATAGGCTTAATTTGGGGAAACAAATTGTTGTTCTCTGCGATCGCACGTTTACCTCCGCTATCGCAGACTTATGCCCAGATGCTCTCCGCGATCGCATCCCGCTTTCCGCGATCGCATAGCGTGTCAGTGGAGTCAGGTGGGGGCTGGGTAGTATCTCTCTGCGATCGCATAGTTTTGTCTGCGATCGCATAGTTTTGTCTGCGATTGTAGACGCCTGGTCCGTTCCCTTTCGCGATCGCATTCCCGCTTCTGCGATCGCATAGTAGCACAACTTCAAGCTCTGCGAGGGGAGGGCAAAATCGCCCAGTTATAAGTCCTAAAAACAGAATACTCCATATGGGACCTCACCATTTTCAGCCTTCTTCTCCCCCTCCAACCTCCATTGTCGACCCCAAAGCTAGGAACCTTCAATAAACCTTTGGGTAAGTGTTTCCTTCATCGTCTTCTTCCATTTTCCATCATTAATCACTAGAAAACTAGGTCTAAAATCATAAAATCAAGTGGGAAATTGGGTTTTTGGGTAGAACCTAGGTTTTGGAATATTTGGGTGATTCAACCCTAATTTGGGGTCTAATCTTAAAACAATTTGTATATTCTTAATCGTGGGGATATGGGTGATCGGGTTTTGGTCCGAACCTCGAGTTTCGACCACGTGGGCCCGGGGTCAAATTTTGGAATTTTAGGAAGAATGATTAGAAATGGATAATTAGACTATGGGTTTGAGTTATTGAGTCATTATTGATATACTTGAGTTGAATATGTCTAGATAATATCGTTTCGGAGCCGGATTATAAAGGAAAGGCGGTGTTAGAGGGTTGATCGCTCTATTTTGGACCCGAGGTAAGTGTCTTGTCTAATTTCGGTGAGGGAATAGGTAATTTTTGCTACGTGTTTACTTGTTAAGCATGTTCATCGCATAGGTAGAGTGACGAGTACCTATGTGATGAGAGTCTAGCATGACCGTGAGTCTAACGTGATAGTAATCGTAGCTTCTCTTCCATGTCTTTTATATTATGAAATTGCCATTATTTTGTAATAGTATGTTGTTGGTTGTGGTGAAAGAATGATACGTGAATTGTTGTTGAGGATGAATACTTGTTGTCGAAGATACTCTGTTGAGATTGGTATAGCTGAGACCCTTTCCGGGCAATTGTGTGTTTAATATTGATATGTACCCCTTCGTTGTACATATATCTGCTTAGATTAGGACAGGTGATCGCATTACGCTGAGTCTAGCCTCGTCACTACTTCGGCCGGGGTTAGGCTTGGCACTTACTTAGTACATGGGGTCGGTTGTACTTATACTACACTGCACTTCCTTGTGTTGTGCAGACCCTCCTACCGGACCCCGTGGAGCGTTCTGAGGGAGATACCTTCAGTCCACATAAGAGCTTCGAGGTGTAAACTGACGTCCGTGGATCCCGAGGCTTCTTCCCTTTACCGCTTCTTTGTCTTTCTCCTTTATTTCCAAGACAGTGTTGTACTTTCATTCCAGACTTGTATTTAGTATTCTAGTAGTTAGTCCGTGAGATTGTGACACCTCGGTTTTGGGAAGTTTACATTATTTCGTGATTGTTATGTTCTTACTTTCCGCATTTAAAGTTTCGTTATTTTTATTAGCGATGTTTGAAGGATTTTGTTGGGAATATGAAAAAGGGAAAAACATGTTATCGATTTACGGTTAAACAATTGTCCCACTATTAGCTTAGTATGTGATGGAAATTTGGTTGAAATTGATGAGTTAGCATCTTATTTCGTATTAAATGGTTTTAAATTATTCTTTTGCAAGTTGTACGTTGGCTGGCCTAGCGGGTTCAACGTTAGGCGCAGTCACGGCCAAAAGGGTGGGAATTTGGGTCGTGACAATATTGGGACTACGGACTAGATTCCGGGAGCTTTCCCCCTATACTACATAGCATATTTAAATTGGGACTACGGACTAGATTCCGGGAGCTTTCCCCCTGTACTGCATAGCATATTTAAATTGGGACTACGGATGAGATTCCGGGAGCTTTCCCCCTGTACTGCATTGCATATTTGCTATTGTGATATATGTTGTGATGAGCCGAGGGCTCCTTTTTACTATTTGTTTCAGCTTACCGTTTCTACTGTTTTCCTTAGCTT
Source organism: Nicotiana undulata (assembly GCA_005239495.1). Classification (NCBI taxonomy): domain Eukaryota; kingdom Viridiplantae; phylum Streptophyta; class Magnoliopsida; order Solanales; family Solanaceae; genus Nicotiana; species Nicotiana undulata. Next base: position 30,634 of record ML293378.1, on the reverse strand, counting down.
ATTATATCTCTCTGCTTAGATTTTTAAATTGTTCTACTATAAACATCCAGTAGAGCCTTAACCTGACCTCGTCACTACTTGACTGGGGTTAGGCTTGGCACTTACTGGTTACCAATTGTGGAGTACTCATGCCCCTTCCTGCGCATGTTTTCCATGTGCAGATCCAGGTCCCAACACCCAGTACCGAGGATAGGAGTATCACTAGCAGCTGCCAGGAGACCGCGAGATAATTCTGCCGCGTCCGCAGAATCCCACGATTTCCCTTCTACTCTAGTATAGGATTAGTTGACTTATGTATTTTTTTGGTATTTCATTGTATAGAGCTACATTTAGTACATAGCTTGTGTTTGTCGTGACGTTCCGGGTTTTGGGAAGTGAAATTGAAAGTGCCGAGCGGCTGAGTTATATGTTTTCTTCTTCTTTTCTATTTAAGATATTACATTGTTTTTATTTTCCGCAAGTTTTTAGGCTTACCTAGTCGTAGAGACTAGGTGCCGTCACGGGACCGTTCGGAGGGTAATTCGGGTCGTGACACTATCAGACACACTGTGTGGCGTGCTAGTGCAAATTTTTGTTGCCTATCAGAAACAACTCTTTGGATTTCCCCACTAATGCCCCACATGGCGCGTCGCCCAATGCGGTGCGCTTGTGCAGTTTTTACAGAGTACTTGTCTTGTTTCTCGTAGGAGAAGGTGTTTTCATATGATCCCAACCCTACTTTGTATAAATACATAGAAAAACATTATTTTTAGGACTTTTGACACATCTAAGACAGAAGGAGGCTGAGGCGGAGGTGGAGAAGGGAAAGCGCAGGGAATGCATCATTCAATCCTCACTCAAGACAAGAGTTTGGATCGTTTTATGTTTTTTTATATTTGTGACGAATTACTCCATATCTAAGAAGTAGTTCTCTTTAGGGATTGATAGATTTGGTGTATTGATATTTGTTTGCATTATTTTGTTGGTTGAATTCATTAATTCTTCTTCGTAATGGAAAGAGACTAGTTGAATTACGATTTAAACCTAGTTAGAGGATAATCGAAAGAGGTTCTCCTAAAGACCAATCCACTACGAATTCTTGCATATCTTCACCGAGCTTAAATTGGTTCATATTGTGAAGTTGAGACTTAATCGAGAGAGGAGTTTCTACTAAACGTTTGAACTAATAATTGAGTGAATTCGAGAGACTCACTTGAACATTAGAAGTGAATTAACTAGAGTTAAATCCTAGGAAATTATCTTTGACCTATCCAACAACCCCTATTTTCTCCCATTGACATGTTCCTTGCTTACTTTTGTTAGATTTTCATTAGTCAATTAGCTCTAGATTCTTAGTTAATTTTAGTTTTAAATCACATAATTCTCAATTGTTGATCATCTTGGATAGCAATGTAGCTACAAACTCCGAGAATACTGTTTAAATCCAATCTCCGTGGATACTATATTATATTATATTATATTATATTCGAATAGAGAGGATATTTAAGTGTGTGTTTCAAGCTCGTCAAATTTTGGCGTCGTTGTCGGGGATTGGAAATAAATAGTTTTTGAAATAGTTTGTAGTGATAATTCACGAATATATTTTCTTTATTTTATTTTATTTTATTTTTCCCTTTTTACGGTTGGTGTTCTCTGACTGTGCGAAGGTTGCAGGTAAGAGTGGTGCATGACTCGATCTTCTAGGAAGGAATTGTGACCGTACGAACCAGAAATAGAAAAACAGTTGCGATAGCTGAGGAAAGAAAGAAATCTCCCTGAGAATATCGAGAAGGTTGGGCAATCCTCAACAAGAAACTATGGATGGATATGGTGATAATGTGGATTTGGCTGCAAGAGAGGCATCCTACCAAAGAGAAAACGTTGCACGAGATGCTGAAAAAGCATCTATTAGAGATGCAAAATGCATTTATGAAGAAGAGAGGGGTCACAAACTTATTCGAAATCAGCCCTTGGTTGCAGCCCAGTTAAGAAACATAGCTCCTAGTGCTTGTAGACCAGTTGGTGATTACGCTAAAATAGTCTACAACCAATATTTGTTAACTATTAGACCACCTCCAGTTGCAGCGAACAAATTCGAATTGAAGCAAGGGTTGCTCCAAACTCTTCAAAAGTGTTGTGTCTTCTGAGGAAAGATGAACAAAGATCCAAATAACCATCTAATGGACTCTGAGGAGATAATGAACCCCTTTCAATACAATGGTGTTTCACAAGATGCAGTTTACTTAAGGGCATTCCCTTTCACACTTATAGATAATGCGAAGCAGTAGCTTCGAAGCTTTCCCCAGGGATCAATTAGAACATGGGAAGGGATGACTAGAAAATTTCTTGACAAATATTTCTCCTCAACTAAAATGGGCAAGTCTAGTAGAGAGATCCATAACTTCTGCCAGAAAAAGAATGAAACTATTTTTGAAGCATGGGAGACGTTTAAGGTGATTGTCAGAAAGTGTCATCATAGAAGAATTGAACTCTGGATGCAACTCCAAGATTTTTGGGATTGGTTGACACCAGCCTCACATAGAACATTGAGCAATACAGCAAGAGGTCTGTTGATGAAGAATACACCAAATGAGATAGTCACTATTCTTGATGAATTGTCTAAAGATGCAAATTAGTGGCCCTCTGAAAGTGTTGAAAGAAGAAGAGCAACTGGTGTTCACCAGGTTGATGCTAACACATATGTGTAGTTACAGCTTGATGCAGAGTGAGACTCGTGCAGCTTGTGATATATGTGGAAGAGGACACCCTACTCATGAGTGTCAAGTCTCAATTGAGGAACTGAATGTTGTGGGAAATAACAATTTTAATGCAATGGGTTAGAGACACCCCTTTTTTCATGGAGTTCACCTAGAGGTACAACAAATGCATGGAAATAGAATTATCCTAGACCCCAAGGAAAAAGAGCTCGAGTTTTCCAAAATCAGCAGAGGCAGCGATTTTAGCCTTTACAACCCATTCAACCTGACTTAGAAGATCTCATGAAGTCCTTCATTCTGAAAATTGATTAGAATCTCGAAGTTCATAGTGAAGCTATAAGGGAACATGGAGCAGCTATCAAGGAAATAGGTACTGGTCTTCGAAATCTACAGAGACAAGTGGGACAAGTTGCAACAATATTATCTGAAAGGATCCCAAGTACTCTGCCAACTGATAATGAAAGAAACCCCAAAGAAATTGTGAATGTGGTAACTCTGAGAAGTGGGCAAGTGTTGAAAGATCTCGCCCCTGTCCAAAACAATGTGATACCTGAAAAAGAAAGTAGGGAGCAACTGAAAAATGAAGTTGATAAGAAGAAGAAAGGCAAGAAGGCAGCTGAGAAAAAGAAGAAGGACGAGACTTGAAGAAGGGGTGAATCTGAAAAGAGCAAGCACATGCCTGCTTTACTTTTTCCCAAAAAAACTTTATAGAGAAAAGTTGGACAAGCAATTTGAGAGATTTCTGGATATGCTGAAACAAGTTAATGTAAAGTTTCCCTTCACATAGGTGCTCTCCCAAATGCCATCTTATGCAAAATTCTTGAAGGAAATCGTGACTGAGAAGAGGAATATAAAAGAGACCTTAGTAGTCAAGCTCACAGAGCATTGTAGTGCGATCTTGCAAAACAAACTCCCACAAAGATGTGGAGATCTAGAGAGTTGTATTATACCTTGCTATTTAGGCTCTATTAATTTTGATAAATCTTTATGAGATTCTGGTGCCTCATATTAACTTAATGCCTTTGTCTATCGTCTAAGAGGCTTTGGACCTATGTGTGCACTACTCGTCTCATACCTATGGTCTAGGAGGCTTTGGACCTGCTATTTGGATGGTTCTAGACTTTACCTAGGGTGCTCAAAAATGATAAAAGTAGTGCACATTCAAAAACAAATAGGACGTCACATGTCACGACCCCAAATCCTAACAGGTCGTGATGGCGCCTATCGTGGAACTAGGCTAGCCATCCATCACATTACTACACATTTTTTCTATTATAATATTTCAAAAATCAATAATAAGCAGCAATCGGAGTATAAAATAATTTCTTTAAGTCTTTACGCCCCAAATATAATCTAACAGTCTAAACAAATCTCCCAAGACTGGAGTCAACCGATCACGAGCATCTAAGAATAAAACTAACTCTACTAATGTCATAAATAATGTCTTGAAACAAAATACTAATACTAAATAAGGAAGGGAAATAGAGAAGCTGCGGACGCTGGACAGCTACCTCGAAATCCCAAAGCTGATGATGAATGAAACTCGGATGACTACTGCTCCGAATCAGTACCTGGATCTACACAAAGAGGTGCAGGGAGTAATGATGAGTACGCCAACTCAGTAGTAATGAAAATAAATCACACTCTGAAGTATATGAAACACACAGCACAAAACACCAATCCACAAAACAGTAAAATATCAAGTCTCCGTAAAGTATACATCAAATACATAAGTTCAAAAACCAGTTTCTATAAAATCCGTTAAAAAACAAGTACATTTTCCAATATTTCTCAGTAAAATCAGTTTGGAAATGAAGTGAATCATAGTCAAAACTCAGTGAAATATCATCATAAAACTGCCCCTCGAGCCATAGTCATCACTCAATATCAAATTTTCCTCAGCAACCTCACTGTCACTCATGCCTCAAAATTACTCATCACTCGGCACTCGCACTCAGTAGGTACCTGCACTCACTGGGGGTGTGTACAGACTCAGAAGGGGCTCCTACAGCCCAAGCGCTATAAACAAGCCACATCATGGCATAAATCATCTCTCAGGCTCTTGGCCTCTCTCATATCATAACATCCTCACAATATTGGCCCTCGGCCTCACTCAGTCAGACACTCTCAACATGCCACTCGGGCCATAAATAAACAGGGTTCTCGACCCAAAATAGTATTTCATTTCAAAATATAGTAATATCATCAAATAGGAGTGCCAACAATTTCACAAGAAATACTGAGTGTAAAATCATAGTTTCAAAGTGAGGAATATCAACAAAATAGCCCCCAAGGGGTTAAACAGATCGGCACTAGGCCCCAAATATGGCTTACAACCCAAGTATATCAAAACACAGTAATACTATAAATCATATGTTTTAAAAGCGGTTTTGCAACTCAATAGTCGCCTAAAAAGATACATTTTTCCAAATTTCCAATTCGTGCACGCCCCACACTCATCATCCAGTGTGTGCGTCACTCCAAATCCGTGAAAGGATGTAAAGTCCGGAGTTTCATACCCTTAGGATAGGATTTAAAGACATTACTTACCTCAAACTAACCCGAAAAACTACTCTGCAACCCGCTTGCCTCTCGTATCAACTCCCGAGTGCTCCAAATCTACCAAGATCATATTTTTATCATCAAATTATGCTAAAGGAATGAATTCCAATTGAAAAACACCAATTTTAGCTTAAAACCCGAAATTAGCAAAAACCCGACCCCTGGCCCGTGTCTCGGAACTCGAAAACGTTTATACAAAAATGTTCTTCATCATCTCACAAGTCCGTACATATAAGGAACGTTAAAATCGGAGTTCGTTTGACCCCTCAAATCATCTCCTAAAGATCTCAAAATCTCAAGCCCTAACTACACCTTTTTCTAGTGATTTTCATAAATTACCTCAATGAAGCACCAACGTTTCCCTCTTCAAAATCCCTCAAAAACCTCGGAACCCGCACAACAATGGAGGAAAAAGGGTTAAAATTCGCGAAGTCTCCTAACACCCTTCATGACCGATCGGGTCGTTACATAAAATTCGCAAAAACAGTAATTATAATGCAGGTTCTACGTAATGACCGATCGGGTCGTTACATTCTCCCCCTCTTAAACAAATGTTCGTCCTCGAACGGGTCTAGTAACATACCTGGAGTCTCAAACAAGTAAGGATATCTGCTCTGCATTTCCCGCTCGGTCTCCCAAGTATCCTCCTCCACTGGCTGACCTCTCCAATGTACCTTCACTGACGTTATATCCTTAGACCTCAACTTTATAACCTGACGATCTAAAATTGCTACTGGCTCAACCTCATATAACATATCACCCTCGAGTTGAACTGTGTTGAAGTCTAACACATGAGACGGGTCACCAACATACTTCCAGAGCATCGACACATGAAATACCGGATGAACACTCGACAAGCTGGGTTGCAAGGCAAGTTTATAAGCCACCTCTCCAACCTTCTAAAGTACCTCAAAAGGACCAATAAATCGAGGAATCAGATTTCCTCTCTTTCCGAACCTCATAACACCCTTCATGGGTGACACCTTCAACAGTACCTTATCACCTTCCATAAAGGACACATCCCGGACCTTCCGGTCCGCATAACTTTTCTGCCTAGACTGCACCGTGCGAAGTCGCTCCTAAATTAACCTCACCTTCTCCAACGCATCCTGAATCAAATATGTGCCCAATAGCCTAGCCTCACCGGGCTCGAACCAACCAACCGGAGATCTACACCTCCTACCATATAAAGCCTCGTGCGGGGCCATCTGAATACTGGTCTGGTAGCTATTATTATATGCAAACTCCGCTAGTGGTAGAAACCGATCCCATGCACCACCAAAGTCAATCACACAGGCACGTAACATGTCCTCCAAAATCAGAATAGTCCTTTCGACTGCCCGTCGGTCTGAGGATGAAATGTAGTGCTCAACTCTACCTCAGTACCCATACCTCTCTGTACAGCCCTCCAAAACTGAGATGTAAACTGAGTACCTCTGTTAGAAATAATAGAAACCGGAACCCCATGCAATCGTACAATCTCCCTGATGTAAATACCGGCTAACCGCTCTGAAGTATAAGTAGTACTGACAGAAACGAAGTGCGCGGACTTGGTCAATCTATCCACAATGACCCAAATAGCACCAAAACCCTTCGAAGTACGTGGAAGCCTAACTACAAAGTCCATAGTAATTCTCTCCCACTTCCACTCCGGAATATCTAACCTCTGATGTAATCCACTTGGTCTCTGGTGCTCATACTTGACCTGCTGGCAGTTGAGACACCGTGCTACATACTCAACAATATCTCTCTCCATCCGCCTCCACCAATACTGTTGTCTCAAGTCCTGAAACATTTCGCGGCACCCGGATGAATGGAATACCGCGAGCTGTGAGCCTCTTCTAATATCAACTCTCGAAGACCAACATCATTGGGCACGCAAATACGGCCATGCATCCTCATAACACCGTCATCACCAATAGTCACATCTCTGGCATCATCCTGACGGACCCTATCCTGAAGCACTAACAAATGCGGATCATCATACTGTCGAGCTCTAATCTGATCATAAAGAGAAGCCCGAGAAGCCATGCTAGCTAATACACACGGAGGGTCTGACAAATTTAATCTCGCCAACTGACCCGCTAAAGCCTGCACATTAAGTTCTAATGGTCGCTCTGCTTCTAAAATGTAAGCTAGACTCCCCAAACTCTCAGCTCTGCGACTCAAGGCATCGGCCACCACATTGACCTTCCCCGGATGATACAAAATAGTGAGGTAATAATCCTTGAGAATCTCTAACCACCTCCTCTTACGCAAGTTCAAGTCCTTCTGCCTCAGCAGATACTGCAAGCTACGATGATCGGTGAAAATCTCACACTGTAGCCCATACAAGTAATGCCGCCAAATCTTTAAGGCATGAACAATGGCAGCTAACTCAATATCGTGACACTGGGTAATTCTTCTCGTGCACCTTCAACTGTCTTGATGTGTAGGCAATCACCCTACCGTCCTGCATCAGTACTTCTCCCAAACCAACTCTAGAAGCATCACAATAGACTGTATAAGAACCCAAACCAGTAGGCAAAACTAGTACCGGAGCTATGGTCAATGCTGACTTGAGCCTCTGAAAGCTCTCCTCACACTCATCAGACCATCTAAATGGAGCACCCCTCTGCGTTAATATGGTCAAAGGTGAAGCAATAGAAGAGAATCCTTCCACAAAGCGACGGTAATATCCCGCCAAACCAAGGAAACTCCTGATCTCTGTAGCTGAGGATGGCCTGGGCCAGCTCTGCACCGCCTCAATCTTCTTTCGATCAACCTAAATACTGTCACTAGACACCAGATGTCCCAAGAAAGCTACTGAACCAAGCCAAAACTCACACTTGGAGAATATTGCATAAAGCCTCTCCTCCCTCAATCTCTGCAACACAACTCTCAAATGTTGAGCATGCTCTTCCTGGCTATGAGAATAAACAAGGATGTCATTAATGAATACAATGACGAACGAATCAAGGTAAGGCTGAAACACGCTGTTCATCAATTGCATGAACGCGGCTGGGGCATTGGTCAGCCCAAATGACATAACCAGAAACTCATAATGACCATATCTGGTCCTGAAAGTAGTCTTCGGAATGTCAGAATCCCGAATCTTCAATTGATGATATCCAGACCTCAAGTCAATCTTGGAGAACACCCTAGCTCCCTGAAGTTGGTCAAACAAGTCATCAATACGAGGCAAAGGATACCAATTCTTCACTGTAACCTTATTCAGCTGCCTATAATCAATACACATACGCATGGAGCCATCTTTCTTTTTCACAAACAACATCGGTGCACCCCAAGGTGACACACTAGGTCGAATGAACCCCTTATCTAAGAGTTCCTGAAGCTGCTCTTTCAATTCCTTCAACTTCGCTAGTGCCATACGGTAAGGTGGAATAGAAAGATAGGATGGGTGTTTGGCACTAGGTCAATACCAAAATAAATATCCCTGTCAGGTGGCATGTCTGGCAGGTCTGCAAGGAATACATCCGGAAAATCACAGACTATAGTAACAGAATCAACAGATGGAGTCTCACTACTAACATCCCTCACAAAAGCAAGATAAGATTCACACCCTTTCTCAACCATACGCTGAGCCTTCAAATAAGAAATCACTCTGCTAGGCACATGCTCTATAGATCCTCTCCATCAACTCTCGGAACTCGGGGCATAGCTAGGGTCACGGTCTTAGCGTGGCAATCAAGGATCGCATGACATGGGGATAACTAATCCATGCCCAGAATCACATCAAAATCAACAATACTAAGTAACATCAAGTCCACTCGGGTCTACAGACCCCCAATAGATATAAGACACGGTCGATACACACGGTCAACAATAATAGTATCGCCCACCGAAGTCGAAACATGAACAGACGTAACTAAAGACTCACGGGGCATATTCAGAAAGTGAGCAAAATAGGATGAGACATAAGAGTACGTGGAACCAGGATCAAATAAAGCCAAAGCATCACTGTGACAAACTAAGATAGTACCTATAATCACCGCATCTGACGCCATAGCATCTGGCCTAGCCGGAAGTGCATAGATACATGGCTGGCCTCCCCCTGCTAGGGCGGCCTCTAGCTGCCTGACCCCCACCCCTGGCTGCTTGGGTAGGTGGTGAAGTGACTGGGGCTGATGTCGAGGGTTGAACCCTGTGCTGAGATGAACTACCAGGACGACGAGGACACTGCCTCCAACCATGTCCGAACTCTCCACACTCAAAGCAACCACCTAAGGATGGAGATGGAGACTGAAGAGAACCCTTTCCATCATGATAACCACCGGATGAACTATTCATAGAAGAACCCTGATATGATGATGCTCTAGATGAGCTCTAAGCTGGAAGGGCACTAAAAGATGAACGTCCCTGATGAGAACTGCGAGGACCCTGCCCCGAAGATGCACCACTGTAAGTTGGGCGAGCTGGCTGTGGAGGTCTAATTGGACGACCTCTACTGTGTTGAAACTAACCTCTAGAAGGGGCACCACTAAAGCTACCTGATCCACGAGGCCTCTTGGCCTCCCTCTCCTCACGCTCCTGCCTACGAACCGACTATGTCCCGAGCAATGTCAACTACCTGCTCAAATGTAGCTCCAGACAGTCTCTCCCTGGTCATCAAAATGCGAAGCTGATACGTGAGACCATCTACAAATCTCCTGATCCTCTCCCTATCCGTAGGGAATAACTTAGAAGCATGTCTAGCCAACTCGGAAAACCTCATCTCGTACTGAGTAACTCACAACTCTCCCTGGCAGCTGCTCAAACTGCCTATGCTGCTCCTCTCTGTGGGACTGAGGAACATACTTCTTTAAAAATATCATGGAGAACTGCTGCCAGGTGAGAGGTGTTGAACTAACCGGCCTACGTCTCTCGAATGCCTCCCACCAAGTGAAAGCTGCACCAGCAAACTGAAATGTAGCAAATGAGACCCCACTGGTCTCCAAAATACCAGCAGTACAGAGTATCCTCTGGTATTTATCTAGAAAACCTTAGGCATCCTCACCCTCTGTGCCGCTGAAAGTCGGAGGCTGAAGTCTACTGAACCTCTTCAACCTACGTTGCTCATCCTCGGGCATAGCTAGAACCACATAATCCTAAACTGGGGAAACCGGCTAGGCTGGGACTACCCTTGGTGCCTGAATACCCTGTACATCCTTCTCAAGTGTCCGGACCGCTGGAGTCTGAATGCCTCCCCCAGCCTGAGCTGCAGTGGCAGTAGTAGACATAGCAACTGCCTGAGCCAAACTGGTGCATACCGTCAATATTTGAGCCAGGGTCTCCTGAAAACCCGGAATAATAATAGTCATTGTCGGTGCCTGACCCTGTCCCGCTAGAACACCCTCGGCGGGAACCTGATCCTGAATGATAGGGGGATTCTAAGGTACTGCCCCGGCTGCTGCACGGGCTGGTCCCCTAACTCCACCACGGCCTCGACTCCTTATGGGTATGGCTGGTGTTTGGTCACCCTGATCGGTAGTGTGTGTCCTCACCATATGTAAGACAATGAAACAACATAAGTTTAGATTTCAAGAACCAATAGATTGGCATGAAAGAGTTCAAGAAATTGAGATTTTTCCTAAGAGTTCTGCAGCCTCTCGAAGATAAGTACAGATGTCTCCGTACCGATCCGCAAGACTCTACTGAACCTGCTTATGACTGTTGAGTCCTATGTAACCTAGAAGCTCTGATACCAACTTGTCACGACCCCAAATCCTAACAGGTCGTGATGCGCCTATCGTGGAACTAGGCTAGCCAACCATCACATTACTACACATTTGTTCTATTATAATATTTCAAAAATCAATAATAAGCAGCAATCAGAGTATAAAATAATTTCTTTAAGTTTTTACGCCCCAAATATAATCTAACAGCTAAAAAGATCCCTCAAGACTAGAGTCAACTGATCACGAGCATCTAAGGATAAAACTAACTCTGCTAATGTCATAACTAATGTCTAGAAATAAAATACTAATACTAAATAAGGAAGGAAATGAGAAGCTGCGGACGCTGGACAGCTACCTCGAAATCCCAAAGATGATGATGAATGAAACTTGGATGACTACTGCTCCGAACCAGTACCTGGATCTGCACACAGAGGTGCAGGGAGTAATGATGAGTACGCCAACTCAGTAGTAATGAAAATAAATCACACTCTGAAATATATGAAACACACAGCACAAAACACCAATCCACAAAACAGTAAAATATCAAGTCTCTATAAAGTATACATCAAATACATAAGTTCGGAAACCAGTTTCCATAAAATCCGTTGAAAAAAGTACATTTTCCAAAAAAATTCAGTAAAATCAGTTTGAAAAATGAAGTGAATCATAGTCAAAACTCAGTGAAATATCATCATAAAACAACCCCTCGGGCCATAATCATCACTCAGTATTAAATTTCCCTCAACACCTCACCATCTCTCAGTATCAGCCTCGCGGGCAACCTCACTATCACTCATGCCTCCCAATCACTCATCACTCGGCACTCGCACTCAGTAGGTACCTGCGCTCACTGGGGGTGTGTAAAGACTCTGAAGGGGCTTCTACAGCCCAAGCGCTATAAACAAGCCACATCATGGCATAAATCATCTCTCAGGCTCTCGGCCTCTCTCATATCATAACATCCTCACAATATTGGTCCTCGGCCTCACTCAGTCAGACACTCTCAACATGCCACTCGGGCCATAAATAAACAGGGTTCTCGACCCAAAATAGTATTTCATTTCAAAATATAGTAATATCATCAAATAGGAGTGCTAACAATTTCACAAGAAAGACTGAGTGTAAAATCATAGTTTCAAAGTGAGCAATATCAGTAAAATAGCCCCCAAGGGGTTAAACAGATCGGCACTAGGCCCCAAACATGGCTTACAACCCAAGTATATCAAAACACAGTAGTACTATAAATCATATGCTTTAAAAGCGGTTTCGCAACTCAATAGTTTCCTAAAAAGATAATTGTTTTCAAATTTCCAATTCTTGCACGCCCCACACTCGTCATCCAGTGTGTGCGTCACTCCAAATAAGTGAAAGGATGTAAAGTCCGGGGTTTCATATCCTCAAGATAGGATTTAAAGACATTACTTACCTCAAACTAGCCCAAAAGCTACTCTACAACCCGTTTGCCTCTCGTATCAACTCCCGAGTGCTCCAAATCTACTAACATCAGATTTTTATCATCAAATTATGCTAAAGGAATGAATTCCAATTAAAAAACATCAATTTTAGCTCAAAACCCGAAATTAGCAAAAAACCGACCCCCGGCCCATGTCTCGGAACATGAGAAATTTTATACCCAAATGTTCTTCATCATCTCAAGAGTCCGTACATATAAGGAACGTTAAAATCGGAGTTCGTTTGACCCTCAAATCATCTCCTAAAGGTCTCATAATCTCAAGTCCTAACTCCACCTTTTTCTACTGATTTTCATAAATTAAACACTGATAATAAGGTCTTTAATCACCTATAATCGAGTTAATGAGTCTAAAAATCTTACCTCAATGATGCACCAACGTTTCCCTCTTTAAAATCCCTCAAAAACCTCGGAACCCGCACAACAATGGAGGAAAAAGGGTTAAAATTCGCGAAGTCTCCTTTTTATACTCTCCGCCCAGGGATTTCCGCACATGCGGCCTTATTAGCGCATCTGTGGACTCGCACCTGCGGTCCCAGGTGCGCACCTGCGCATATGACTTAAACCCTCGATTTCCGCACATGCGGTTTCTTCTTCGCACTTGCGACCTTTTCCCTGAGCTGGCCAAAACTCGCACCAACGGAGCCTTTTGCGCTCCTGCGGGCCTGCACCTGCGATCAAACATCCGCAGATGCGAATACAACAGTAAAATCACACCAGCAGTTGTTTGCTGCACTCTTCAACTCCAAAACTTCCCGTTAACCATACGAAATCAATCACGAGCCCCTCGGGACCCCAAAAAATTATACCAACACATCATATATGATCATTCAAACTTAGTTGCACTCTCAAAACACTAAAAATAACATCAAAACACCAAAATCACATCGAAATTTAGCCTAAGAACTTTGAAATTTCTAAAATCCACCAACCATGCCGAAACTATCCAAAACAACTCTGATTGACTTGAAAGTTTGCAGACATATCCAAAATGACATTAAGAACCTTTTCCAACTTCCGTAATTCCATTCCGACCCCGATAGCCTATTTTTCACTGCTGACCGGAATCGCCAAAAACTAACTTTCGCCAATTCAAGCCTAATTCTACACCGGACATCACAAAAATATTCCGAACACACTCCTACGTCCCAAATCACCTAACGAAGTTATCCAGACCATAAAATTCATATTCCAAGGTCATTTACCAATAAGTCAACTCTCAGTTGACTTTTTCCACTTTAAGACTATTTTTAAAGACTAAATGACTAACTTCTCACTATAACCATTTCGATTCTAAGCCTACCAACTCTAAGACATCATAAACAGTATAACCAAGCTATGATAAGGCAAAAATAGTAATTATAATGCAGGTTCTACATAACGACCGATCGGGTTGTTACATCACATAATGACAACAAATGGCTTATGTTAGCCTCCACACATAAGCGAGAAATGCACGCGGGCATATTTTGGGCAAATGGAAAATATTAGTCCAATAGACATAATTTCTAGGCGATTATGATTTCCAGCATTTGTACATGAAATAATGTGGCTTTAGGTCAACGAATTCGCTGCTTATAAACATTACAAACCCTATAGACATGATATCTAATGTTGCAGCGAGGTAGTGAAACAGCTTGACAGCCCAACGTTAATTTGATAAACAGTTCTTCTAGGCAAGTGAGAGCATTCTATAGGCAGGATTTCTAACTATTGACAATTAGACTTGATTTTATAATATTTTTATCCCGATAGGCATGTCGTCTAAGTGGGATAGTGCAATAACATAAGAAGCTGATTAATTAATTAACCCTATTGTCATGGCATCTAGATGAGTATTATCAAAGCATGTGTTATTGCATCTTATAGGTAAGCAGTCTAGTAGTTAGGCAAGACATTTGGTCCCTAGGAACATGTTGTCTAAAAGCGTAGTAGACATGAAATTGAGTGTAGCAATTACTTGTGCTATCATACTTTGAATAATGCACCAGTATTAGACAAATTAAGTGAAGGGTGTGTGATTCAAATTGGCATGATTTCTATTAGTGTATAGAATCGAAGTACGTCAAAACAAAAATATCCAAACCAGACAGTTAAATCTTATAGGCATGTTTTCTAACCGTTCATGCAAGCATTAGAATATCCCAACCCCTTTTTCATTAATTTCCCCCATCATTCAGTTTTACAAGTTATTATAGACCACATTGAATGATTACAGGCCCAAAAAAAAAAAAAAATTGCCTAGTAACACATCTGGGCCTTCAAATAGGCTTAGAACTTCATGTGGACTGCAGGCCCAAACTCCAGGAGCAAACAGTGTGCTTCAGACCCCAAATACCAAATGCATGCCAAAAAGGATAACTCACTTACCCAAATGGATGATAAACATAGTCATGCAGGTGACAAACCACACAGAGAATTAATTAGACAGCTTTGAGGCTTAAACATTTAGTTCTTAGAGTTGTGACTAACAACATTTTCTCAATTAAAGCGTATTGACAAGTTCATAGGGGAATTCATAAGGTAGGTTCATACTTGCATTTTAAAAGCTAAGGTGACAGGATTGACCATCATAGGATAATAAACTCCTTCAAATAAAGTTTTAGAGCAAAGCATAGCAAAGGAATTCAGATATGATAGTTTAGTTGAATCATGGGCAGGGAACTAATAGAGTAGAGTCCTCACATAAAGATATACAACATGAGAGCTTAATGAAATAGAATAACCAAACAGGTTGGTGGACATGGTCTGCAAAAAAACATTAATTGACCATGAAGAAGCTAGAACATGCCAAATACCAATCATAACACAAAAGTTCAAACAATAGTTGAACTCATAGTAGGCAATGATACCTCAAGAATCAGATTATCAGACTATACACAGGAGAAAATGCATGATATTGCATTGTTTACCTTGTAAGACATAAGTGGAACTAAACAACATAGGATTAAACTAGGCGTGGAACACTCATTAATGTTCACAATTAGCAGGGTAACATATTTGGCTAACATAGTTGAGAACTGACTTCAGTAGAGCATTAAGTTACACAGGGAGTGATACTAGAACTAAAACACATGCATAAGTTTATCATAAGAATGTAGAATAAGGTATGGAGATCATCTCAGGACGAGAAACATTCATATGCATACAATATGCATACATTGGGGGCAGAAATTAGGCAAGTTCAGAGGTCGAAACGTTCAGACCCATGAAATAGCAGGGTGCCATAATAACACATTAGTGTCACAAAGCATAAATACGAATGAAAGAGGATGAAATTGCTAATGCAAAGAGACTCACCAGTTGTAAATTAACAAAACAAGCAAAATAAGAAGAACAATTTCAGCACTCATCCAATCGTCAACAGCAAAAAGGGCAGCAGAATCGCAAAATCCTTGTACATCAGAGTTCCCAAGGATTTCAAGTGACCCCCGGGAAGTGCTCGCACTAAGAAGAAAAGAATAATCAATCAACACCAAAAAAAAGAAATATATCCCATGCATACTCAAAATATCAAAGGAAGTAAGAACTCTAAACCTAGTTAGAGTCGGATTTAGGGCAAATCGTTCACAAGCCCCAATCACGACAGAATCGCTGGAGACATACCATATACAAGAGAGATTTTTCTCTTCTTAAGTGTATAGAACCACAATCACACCCAGACCATAGAATTAAAGTCAGATCTTTTAGTATTGAGCTTTCCATAAGTGTAATGGTTACGAAAGTTACCATAAATGAGTGATAGTAATAGAAAAGGTAAGTATAATCCGCGTATAAACGCGTACAAGGAAGGAATAAGAGAGAATCTCCATGGTCGGCTAGGGTTTAGTATGAGAGTGGAGAGATGCAAGAATGTAGAGGCGGTTGGGCAGGGGAAATGAGTCTCTAAGGTTTGTACGAGGGTAATTAAAAATGAGGAAATGGTTGTGGGTCGTTGATCATTTGAGATCAATGGAAAGAACTAGAGGAGAAGAGGGGGCGGGTCAAATGAACGAGTAGGGTCCGGATTGGATTAATGGGGTTTTTTGGTTTGGGCTCTGGGAATTGGGCTAGGGAATTTGGGTGTTTAGGCCATTAATTTGGTCTCAAAATTGGCTTATGATTGGGCTAGATTTTAAATACAAGAAATTAAGGGAAAATATTTAATAAAATAGTAAAATAAATATAAAATATTATTTATGAAACTTAACATTTTAAAATAATTATAACGTATAGGTTATTATTGCAAAAAATGCGTGAATAGTTCAAAAATGCATATGTAAATTATATAAAATGAAGTAAATTGTTATAAAGCATATATGTGGGTGTAAAATCAATTTGGATGATTAAGTCATCAAAAAATATTTTGAATGAGTAATTGATAAATATTTGAATAATTTAAATGCAAGTACATTTATTTTAAAGCCTTAAAAAATATGAAAAATTACAGAAAGCACTTGTATGACTCTTGTAAATAATATTTTGAAAGCATATATGATATTTATAAAAATATGAGAAAAAAATTGGGTATCAACAATTGTCCCTCTATACCCAGGAATAATGAAAGAGTTATCGGGGTAAAGAAAATGATGACCAGTTTTCCGAAATAAGTGGGGATGATGCGTTTTTGAAATAATGGGGCCCAAGTCCTGGTTCTTGAGTTGTCTGCGTATCCCTGGTGTTACAGGAATCAGGTCGTGTGTAGTTTTGGATCCAACAGCAAATAAAAATGATGGAGTTGTTATAAGAGTGGTCTTGTGTTTCGGAAAGGATCTTTTGGATAGGATAGTGTTGTGAGTAACGGATAATTTGAGGTGGGCCTATAAATGCGAATTTGAACGTTACATATGTATAAGGAAAATATTTAAGAGATTACGGGATAAAGGGTAATCAATTGTTGATCATTGGTTACGTTTGAGAGGATCGAAGGATGTGAACATTGTGAATGGAACCAGAGAGAGAATTGCTCTTGTTTGTAGGACGGTTACCTCCTGAGTTACCTGCAACTGAAACATGATGCACGCGAGAAATCAGTATAGGCTGGTGAACAAATAAACTAAACATTAATTAGGGGCTAATTGATTTAATAATAGTCAGCATCATGGGTATTTTACATTGCGTTTCGGCAATAAATAGAATGGACCACCGAAGAAGATTCATTCAGCAAGACGCTTCTCTAAAGCAAGCATTGTGAGCAAAGTTAAGCTTAAGGGACTGTAGGTACCAGATACACTAGGTGTTTCCCTCGTGAGTAAGGAAATTTGTTATCCTCGGTTTAGAAGGATTACCGTAAGGCGAGTGAGGGTCATCGATGATGTGAAAAGACGCCAAAGATGAAGCGATAAAACATTTATACGTAGATCATCGTGGCACTAAATGTTAGTACTCCCCTAAAAGGGGTGAATATGGAGTGATGTGGCATTAAGTCAGAATTAAGGGGTTCTAGTAAATATGGGATGGTAAAGGAAGAATGCGATTAAAAAAATGAAAAGGGGACGAGATTGTACTTATTCAAAGCCTACAGATATACTACGGTTCCAGAACATTATGCAAACACGACGTCAAGGAAAGAAAGTAAGGGTCCTGGCCCAAGATGTTATTCACGGATAAGGAGTCAGTACGAGACGTAAGTTAAGACAGGGGAAATAACCCAAGAAAGTTTACGTGGAATATTGATATGAGAATAGGCCAACGAGCAGTTAACAGTTGATTCAGGAAGAGCCTAGTTATGGCTAGACAAGAAAATACAGATAAGTCAATAGATCGTGCAAGATAAACATGGTAAAACCCAGTATAGTGAATTCAGCCTCGTAGTTATGACATCGTGATCCTTGAGGTATATTCATATAGGAATTGCGGTAGTTAAAGGTACCTTATGAATGTTATGGGAATAAAAAAGAGTGACACTGAGAAGAGAGTCAAAATATATATTCAGAAGCAGCCCTACAAGCATAAGGGTGTGAAGGTAAGTAACTACAGATAATTATAGGCAAGGAAGGACATAAAAGGTCCGTCGAGTATACGATGTAATAAGCTCGCAGCTATACAAGAGTCAGAGGATCCTCCCTAAGTACTAAAAGAAAAGACTAACTGAGGGAATAAGGAAGAAGGTTTCAAACTAAGCATAGTGACCTAAAGAGGAAATGTTCTTGTAACAACAGTCTCACAACAACATTGTATGCACTCCATAAGAAAGTGGCACCTACCGTGGCTAATGAACGATAAGTAAAAGAAAAAGTAAGATTCGAGATCATGTGAAATGCATAAAAATTTCCAGCATGCGTGGGAACTAAGATAAGCTAAGTATGCACGCAACAAAGGGACAAAAAGGCCCCGAAAGGTAATAGCTTACACTTAAAGAAAGTTGTAATGACCGAGCTTGTCATTTTAAGAATTTATGCTCCGTTCAGTGACTTAAGGTCTTGAGTAGCTTCGCAATATATATTATGACTCGCGTTTGTGGTCAAGTTCACTTCGAAGCTTAAATAGAAATAAATGACCAGAGAGTTGACTTTTGAGAAAATGACCTCGAAATGGAGGTTCCATGATGTCAATATCTTCGTACGATGTTTTCGGACTTAGGCATATGTTCGGATTTGGATTTGTTAGTCCGTAGATCAATTCGGCGAATTTTGGAGAAATTAGAAAGTTGACGCGTTATAATTATATTATTTTATGTGCGGACGAGGTCGATTAATATGATGGATACCAATTGAATATGATAATAAGTGTACGAGGAATATTATAAGATATATGGGGTCTAAGAAAAGTTCTAAGTCCAAGCCAAGTTGGAAAATTGCATAATAGACTAAAATTCCAAGAGAATGCCCATAAGACCCTACTTTGGACAAGCATAGCTCTCAATATATATGAAGAATTATATGGTGTATAACCTATCAAATTAAATCTCTTTGAGTCTAGTTTCCAACACTTCAAACCGTTCATCATTTGGACATTCCTACATGACATTATGATCAAATTACCAAAATCTGGAAACAAATGCGTTCATGTGGGAGTGATTATGCGATCGCATATCAAGTATGCGGTCCGCATACTTGATATGCGACCGCAAAAATGGTCGCAGAGTGCTCAGAACTGCCCAGTTTTGGGCACCGAGTTATGCGACGCGTATGCAGTCTGCATACCCATTCTGCGACGCATTATTCGATCGCAGACCTTGTTTCGGAGGCTTAATCTTCCTATTTTCATAACCCGACCCCATTTTGATAAATAGGCTTTGGGGTTTATTTTGGGGTGATTCTCTGAGCATTCTAGAGAGAGATGAGATCATTTTAGATAGATAAGGAGGAAACCCAACATTCAAGCCATCCAATCTTGCATCAATCTTCAAGAATCAAGGAACCCAATCACAAACTCTTCATCTAAGAGGTTAGGATTCCATACCCTAGTCCTTGATTTCAATTTTTTGGTAAAGATGGGGGATTAGGAGAATGATTCTTGGGTGTGAAAGTATTAGTTATACATTCTTGTAACAATAAGATTGTGGAAAGATTGTTGAATTTAAATAGGTAAAGATTGGGTTGAAAATGGTTGAAATCTTCAAAACTTTAATTTAGGATTTGCAAGGTCATCCGATGTCGGAATTCGATAATTTTTGTATGGTTGAGCTCGTATCGGAACAGGTGTTCGGATTTCGTGAGTTTTTCTGGGATTCGAAACATGGGTCTCGCCGTCAATTTTAAACTAAATTTCAGAGTTTAATCAAGAATATTAGTAATTTTATATGGAATTAATTCCTATGATTCGTATTGAGTATATTGAATTGTTTGTGATTAAATTTGAAGCTTTCAGAAACGAATTTGCGAGGCGAAGGTTTATTGGAAATCTTGAATTTGGTTGCAAAACGAGGTAAGTATCTTGCCTAACCTTGTGTGGGGGAACTCCCCCTTAGGGTTGAGTCTTCTTTGTTTACTGTAGTTCGTGTATGCGAGGTGACGAGTGTGTACTCGGACTTATTTGCTAATAGATTGACCTTTTAGGATTCGTAGGTCCTTATGTTACCTGTGTATGAGTTGTAATTGTTATAATTGAATCCTTGGTTGTTTACTTCATCCTTTCCTGCTTAAATTAGAATTACTTGCTTTTGGATTCCTTCGTTGGCTATTTGATCTTAATTGACTTAACTGAATATTTTACTGCTCTCACCTTCATGCTATATTTTCTTTCTAAAACTGCTCAATTGACTATATTAGTGTTATCTAGCTTTATAGTTGTTTAGTCGTAGTTAGAACAGTCGTTCGTTAGATTCAAGCATGCCCATGAGTCTTACATTGTGATCTATATGACTTTTTCTCTTATGTGCTACTTGGGTCTAATTGATGAATAATTTTGTTGCTGATCTTTTCTTGATGTTGCCTATTACTTGGCCTTCATTTGAGCTGAGTTTTATTCCGTAAAGTTAATTGCTTAGGAGAGATTGGTGATAGCTGTATTTCCCTTGCCAGGGTGGTATTGATTTCATTATTGACTCCCTTGCCGGGATGGTGTGTTTTCTATTATTGCTTTGCTGTTATGGTATTGGTTGCATTGTTGATTCCCTTTCCGGGACATTGTGATTTATGGTTCCTATAGTTGATGTGTTTCGTCGATTTGTTGTGTATTTATTTATCTATGCACGAGGGGACATTCCGTGCCGAGTGATCGTGAGGTTATCGCACGAGGGGACATGCCGTGCCGATTGTTTATTATTTATCGCACGAGAGGACATGCCGTGCCGATTGTTTATTATTTATTGCACGAGGGATATTCCGTGCCGAGTGTTCATTTATTTATTTATGCGCGAGGGGACATTCCGTGCCAATTGATTATTTACTTTAGCACGAGGGGACATGCCTTGCACTTGTCTTTGCATTATACTTTTCCGTGTTCTTGTTTGATATCTACCGCATTTGTTCAAGAGTTAATATTCCATTGTTTAAATCCAGATATTCGCATTGATCCCTTACTACATTTATTGACAAGACATGTTTTGAGTACGGACTGAGTTCCGACAGATTTACCTTGAGGAGATTATGATTACGAGATTTTTCTGAAAAGGTATTATTGAAAAGTAATGGTTTTCGAAATGATTATAGCTGAAGACTTTTACATCGAAAGTATATTTGAAAAGCACTAGTCTTGCATAAAATGATACTTGGAAGTCTTTATTTAGAAAGTATCTTTGGAAACTTCGTAATTTGAAAGAAAACTATGTTTTACGTAACCCTCTCTAGTACATATACTTATATATATTTTGGAGAAAGTATGTTTTCAAAATAAATCTTTCTACATAAAAATGATTTTATTAGCAAAGCTTTTCATATGATCTGTTGTTTAAGGGTTCCCACCAGTTTATTGAATTTAATGGCTAAGGCTCAATGTGAATAAATAGATGCAGAGTTGAGTTGTGGGGTTCTCTATTGCATTGTGTTTTCTTCGGGTTTTGTTTGTTTTGCTATCCATCTTTCTGTGTAATTTATGTTGTTTTGTGGTTATTTTTCTATAATTTTCCTTCCGCATTATATTGTCATTGTTGTAAATTATCCTGTAAATTCTTAAATAGATGTAGTGTTCAGTTACTTCTATATTCATGTTAATTATTTTTGTAGACCAGTGGTGTCTTGACTAGTCCTCGTCACTACTACACCAAGGTTAGTCTTGATACTTACTGGGCACCGCTGTGGTGTGCTCATACTACTCTTCAATGCATTTTTGTTTGCACAGATCTAGGTTTTGATTGTTAGTAACTGCGCGGATGATTGCTGAGGAGACTCAAGGTAACCTGTTGTTGCGTTCGCAGGCTTCGGAGTCACCTTCCTTGTATTATTATTCATACACTGTCATATTTATTTCCAAAACAGTTGTATTTAGCAGTCGTAGGAGATTTGTAGAGCTTATGACTTGTATTACCGGTTTTGGGAAAACATTGTAAATTCGGTCAAGGTTTTTATATCTAGACTGTTAGTGTTCCTTTACTTATTGTTGTTATATATAACTGTTAGGCTTACCTAGTCTCTAGGACTAGGTGTCATCACGATACCCAACAGAGGGAAATGTAATGACCCGACCGGTCGTTTTGAGATCCAGTGCGTCGTTCAGTAGTTGGGAGTCATGAAGAGCTTCATTACGGGTATTGTGACTTGTGGGTATTGTCAGAGTTGAAATTCAGGGGGTTCGGGGTTAAATTGAAAGGAAAATTCTCATTTCAGAAGCCTTAAGTTGAGGAAATTGAGTAAGACTGGAATTTTGAGTAAACAGTGATGACCCAAAAGGTCATATTATGTAAATTTAATTATGATTGCGTTCCGAGGCCCTGAAAGCCTCCGTCAATCTCACCTCGATGTGCGTGCGCATCCCGGGCGCGTAGCTGGGAAGCCTTTATGTGAAAACTTGATAAAGAGTTGAATTTATGATAATTAGTTGAATAAAGTTGACTTTGGTCAACATTCTTGGTGAACGGACCCGGATCTGTGATCCGACGGTCCCGGAAGGACCGTAGGAAAATATGGGACTTGGACGTATGCCCGGAATCGAATTCCGAGGACCCAAGTCGGAGAAATGAATTTTTAAAGAAAATTCTTTTATGAAAATATTAAAGGCTTATGAAAAATGAACCTTGATGTAAAACCTGTGCGGCCGGGCCCGTATTATGATTCCGGAGCCCGGAACAGGTTCAATATGTGTTATTTAAGTTATCTGTGAAATTTGGTAAGAAACGGACTTGATTTGACGGGTTTCGGATCAAAATGAGAAAATTGGAGTTAATGAAGTTTTGAGGATTTTTAAAGAATTTGAAATTTGGCTTGAAATGTGATTTTATGTTCCCGAGGTCCGAATGAAATTCCGAGACCGGGAATAGTTCCGTTATGTCATTTCTAACTTGTCTGCAAAATTTGAAGTCATTCCGAGTAGTATAGGCCGGTTCGGCGCATTGAAGTGAATTCTAGAATTTCTTAAGTTCTTAAGTTGATTCAATTTGGTTTTGGGATTGAAGTTTGAGTAAACGACCTCGGAATCAGGATCCGAAGGTTCCAACAGGTTCGTATGATGATTTTGGACTTGGGCATATGTCTGGATCGGGATTTGGATAACCCGAGAGCGTTTCAGTGTATATTGTGGAAGTCAGCATTTTTGAAGAAATTTCCTAAGTTTGGCTTGAGGCGCATTTCAATGATATTGATATCCGTTTGGGATTCCGAGTTTGGGAATAGCTCCGTATGGTGATTCTGGAGTTGGGAGCGCGATCGGAAGTGAATTTGGATGTCCGGAGGTCATTTTGAAGTCATTTGGCTAAAGATAGAAATTTGAAGGGTTTTGAGAAGTTTGACCGAGAGTTTGACTATTTGATATCGGGGCCGGATTCCAATTCCGAAAGTTGGAGCAGGTCCGTAATGTCGAATATGACTTGTGTGCAAAATTTAGGGTCAATCAGACGTGATTTGATAGGTTTCGGCATCAGATGTAGGAGTTGAAATTTCAAAGTTCATAAAGTTTGAATTTTAGCGCAATTCGAGATTTCGGCGTTGTTTGATGTGATTTGAGGCCTCGAGCGAGTTCTTATCATGTTTTGGGACATGTTGGTATAATTAGTTAAGGTCCCGAGGGCCTCGGGGGGATTTCGGAAGGTTAACGGAATGAATTCGGACAAAAAAGAAAGAAAAGAATGCTGGTTCTGCAGATTTTGGACAGCAATTAGTGCACGAGGAGCCCACTTTGGAAGCTTATATATAGAAATCTATATGGAAACGGAAAATGTGCAAAACATGAAAGTTGTAGCACTTACAATCTAGTTTTCAAAATCTTAAACCATGCACCATTTGGACATTTGTACCGAAATGTATGATCGGTTGCAAGTGGTTGGTCGAGCAGTTTTGATAGAATTTTCAGATGCACAGGGCCGACTTTAGAAGCTCATAGCTCGGGATATATAAAGAGTTATATAGTGTACAACCTATCAAATTAAGTATTTTCGAGTCTAGTTTCTTAGTCCTCAAACCGTTTGTTATTTGGATATTTCTACAAGAAAGTATGGGTGTCTTAACAGAAGGTGTTCAACAAGGGAATTTTAATAGGATGTACAACCTGTACAATACAGGTGCAAGGTACAACCCGGTGAAGCAGGGGCAGATTCTTTAAACTCGAATTTGGCCCATTTTCTTCATTTCTTTCATTTGGCTTGGATGATTTTGGAGAACATTTCAAGGGGGATTTCATGAAGCATCAAAGGTAAGTTGTTTCTACTTATTTTCAAGTTAAATACAAGATTTATTACATAGATTTGATATGAAAATTGAGGAAAAATGTGGGAGTTTGATAAGAAACCTAGAATTTGGAAAATGTGATCTTTTGCCACGATTTGAGCATGAATTTTTGAAGTAAATAGTATAATTTAATTAGTAAAGCTTCGGGTNGTCTCCTTTCTAACCTCGTAAGAGGGAAATTGTCCCTCTAGGTAACCTTGTTTGCTATGTGATCTTGTTTGGGGGCTACGTACGCACCGAGTGACGAGAGTCCGTACGTAGTGGCTATTACTGCTTCGTTCGGGTAGTTAGGACACAACATGTTCATTTATTTTCCCTGTTGTAGCATAGATATGACTTGTATACTTGTGTGATTGGTATTGTTGTCTTTGAACGTTGTGATACTTGGCTTGATTTAAGTGTGATAAGAGAATCACGGGATGGGATCGGGCCGTACGCCACGGCAGAGTGATGATTGATTATATTATGGGATCGGGCCGTACGCCACGGCAGAGTGATGATTGATCATATTATGGGATCGGGCCGTACGCCACGACAGAATGATGATTGATTATATTATGGGATCGGGCCGTACGCCACGGCAGAATGATGATTGATTATATTATGGGATCGGGCCGTACGCCATAGCGAGATTGAGACTACCAGGGTGGGATCGCGTCGTATGCCATGGCGAGATTGAGACTACCAGGGTGGGATCGGGCCGTACGCCACAGCGATATTGAGTACCATATGGGAGCGAGCCGTACACCACGACGAATACCAAACTTGTTTGATTTGAGATTGTTATTTGATGTCGGATATTGATGTACTTGATTATTTGTTTACTTGCCTACAATTTTCCTTACATCCTGCTTACTTTATTACTGTTGGACCTTTGTGAGTATCGAGTCGACCTCTCGTCACTACTTCTTCGAGATTAGACGGGATACTCACCGGGTAAATATATGTATATGTACTCATACTACACTTTCTGTGCATTTTGTTGCACATGTACCTTTATAGTACATTGATTATCTTGGAAGACTTATACGTGCTGCATTCATCCGGAAGCGTTCCACAGCTGCCGGAGTCTCCCTTCTGTGTACTTACATTTTATATCTATTGCCTTTGTCCCATTTATTTCTCGGACAAGAGTTGTATAATTGTATAAATTCTTAGAAACTGCTCATGTACTTGTGTCACCGGGTTCTGGGGATGTGTTGAGTCTTGTTTTATGGAATTAAATAGATTTCTTGTCGTGTTTAATTTACAAAAAATTATTTATTTGATTATGAAATGCAATAAAGGCAACGATTTCGAAATTGTTAAACAGGAAGGTATTTCAACTGATTAAGGGGTTGGCTTGCCTGACAGTGGTGTCCGGCGCCATCACAACCCATAGGTTTTGGGTCGTGACAATGTGGTAGCAGAGCTTTAGGTTCCCGTAGGTTTCACGAGTCATGAGCAAGTCTAGTAGAGTCTTGCAGATCGGTACGGAGACATCTGTACTTATCTTCGGGAGGCTACATGGTTGTTAGGAGTAATTCCCTTCTTGATTCCTCATCGTGCGGCTTGATACCTTTAAGGCTTATGCCTATGCTTCTTCCTACTCAATCTTACGCGTCGCGAAGCGCTTGTTATGAATCAAGGGTTGAGAACTTTTAATGATACTATGGATGTGGTGCGAGATGTTTTCCACGTGCAGTTGGTTGGGGTTGTTGTTGTTGCCCTGCAGGAGAATAATATGTTGTTCCAACTCAGTAATTGTGTTTCTGAGGACTTTAAGGCTATGATCAGGTTGTTATGATGCTTACGATTGGATATCGCGCAGTTTTGATAGGATGGTAGGATGCTTGCCCATATGTAGGGGCAATGAATGACTTGAAGGGAGGTCTTCTCAGGGCGTGGTTTCGAGATTTCAGTATTTTAGTTCCGGCGGAGGAAAGGCACTTGAACTATGAATGGTCCGGTTCGGATTGATATAGTAGTAATCTTGGTGCTATCGAGCAAGGTAGAGTATTCACCTGTGTTGTGGTGTCGTCGTTTGATCGAATAGGATATGTTAAATTCGTCGGTGTTATAGCTCTTCGGGCGCATGGGGTTAGAGTGCTGTGAAGCGGTTGTCAGAGATCGTGGTGTGTAGTGGTTCAGAATTGAAAAGTTACCTCTAATGAAGGCAGCTCGAGAAAGATGATCTTCAGAGAGTTCGAAGTTGTGGTGATCTGCTGGCTCAAAGAGATATAAATAAGGATGTTGAATTAAGGACGCAATAGAGAAGTACGCAATGAAGGAAGATATGTGAAAAGTGATAGGTGGTAGTTCCATAAAAAGGCCAGGCGTAAGGAAAGGAAGTCGGGTAGTGCTTAAAGGAATGAGGTTAACCAAAGTGGGGGAGTCCCACCACCTGCAGTTGGGTTGTGGGGTTGTGTCCTCATGGAGTTGCGGATTGTCGGCATATTGGCAAGTTGTTACAGCTGAGGGAAAGGAATATAGCGGTAATTGAGCATGGCATTTGATGAAGTAGGTCCTATTGGACCAGGCTTGGGCTTCGAAAGGTTCAGTATTTATGCTTAAGGCATAGGCAAGTTATAAGGGTAGCGACCCAGTCACGTGCTTCGCTGAAAGGGTGTTCATGTGTTAGGAGATCCTTGGAGTTGGTTGTAATCGGGGCCAGTCAGAGTAGGTGACTCTCAGTGGTAGTCCTAATGAATTCGAAAGTTAGAGAATGCGGTGTTTAAGGGTTTCAGGCAGTAGTATAATTAAGAATCGAGCTTCTACAGTATAATCTCTAAGAGGAAGGAAGATGGTTGGAATGGTCTATGTTATTTCATCACACTGGATAGTATCGCAGGAGTGAGGAAAATAGACTCAGGGTTGTAGAAAGATTATCAGGAGGTTGTGAGACGGGTTGCAGAATTTAGGCAGCATGGTCTCGTGAATCGAGGTCACTCGGGATGAGTGAGGGTTGAGCTGCTATGAATTGAAGGAAGTTACTATTATCTTCGAGGCAATTAAAGATGATTAAAAGAAGAAAGATTGGTTAGCCATGGTTGAAATGGCGCAAGTAAGGCAGTGATCAGTTTCTTCGGTACGGTTGAGTATGTGTACGGTGGTGTAGATGCGTGTGAGGCATGTCGGCCGTCATAATGAATTTCACCTGGGAGCATTCAGGTGCTATGGCATGTGAGGTATAGGTGGATTTCCGGAAGGTTTATGGCGGTTCAGATTACTACTTAAGGAATTGCATGTATTGTGATTGTGAGAGCTCACTTGTGAGTTGTTATGGTTCTCATGAATTGAAGTCAGTAAAAAGGGTTCCTAGGTAATGAAGTGTTCACCCTAATAATGGTTCAGGGGTTATGATGGAATTTTGCGCCATATCATATTGGCATGTTATGTGCAAAAAGCGGTATGTAACTGGAAGTAAGAATTGAGATTGGTGTGAGGCTTTAACAAGGATGTCATGAGCTCGGAGGAGCAAGGGCAAAGTATTTGAATGTTTAGAGTAAGCTCGTATTGTCTTCTGTGTCACATGAGAATGGCATTTGAGGAAAGAGGCTTTGTATCCTGGTTATGGGTTCTTGATTTGTCTTGCAGCATTTGTGGGATCAGGAGTAAAGATGTGCAGACTTGTTACCTTGTGTGGAAGGCCGTGAGAGCGTGACCACGGGAAGATTATGTAAGTGTGACTTGTAGTCACCTGATTTATTGAAGATTTGGACCAAGTATAAGGAGATGCAATATATCTTAACTGAGAATATGTGCCTTAAAGGCGTTTGGTCTAAGTGGTTGTGGATTGTGGATTGTGTATTATGAGAAAAGGTGGGTTATTACGGACCCAGGCAAGGCTATCAGCCTAGTTCAGTGCGAGTAGAATCGGCTTGAAGTGAATGAAATGATTTTTAATAAGACTATGGGCTTCATGCGATCCAGATGTGTTCATTTCTGTATAGCGCTCCTCAAGGAGGGGTATGGGGATATCAGGTGTTGTCCCGTATTCGTCAAATTCATGTGATACTATGATTGTGCCGTGCGTGTGTGAAACGGCTTGATAAATTCTTATGTGTTGAGATTTCCGCGTGGCGATGAGGTTAAGTGAGCAGAATGGCTCTTGATATTCAGATTATATATCTCACCTCAGTTGTGCTTGAGTTTTGTGGCATGTGGCTCTATCAATCTCCCCAGAATGATATTATGCACTCAGCAGGCTTGTGACCGATGTCAGTAAATTGTAATAGTGAGCAATTCAGCTCTGTGTATATATTTCTTTATGTAAATTCCATGATGGGATCGGGTGGCACGCCGCCACGGGTATGTTATTTGGGATCGGGCTGCGCGCCGCATCAGTATGATGTTGAGTAAGACTCCTATAATGATTATTCTTTTTTTTTACTTCCTGTTTCTCTGAGGAAAATTCATATTTATAGTGTGAGTCAGGTAGTCCCTTCCTGATGTCGTTTCCTTATGAGTCGTGTTCGAATTGTGGCCTATTGGCGCATTGTGGCATCGTGTGAGACTGTTGGTTATGCCTGGGGTGATTGGTTATCTGAGCAGTTCATACTGGGTGAGACGAGATTTATAAATTTGGGATCGGTGTGATAGGATTATGCGAGTATATTGCAAGGGAGTTGCCATTATTGGTTTGCAATGATATAATGATCTAAGTTTAGAGAAAAGATTTCAACGTGTGGTTAACTCTGCAGTTGGCTGGGAATTTCTACACATTTCCTCCGTTGTGGTGGTATCATCAGCATTATAGCATGATGTATGTGTGTATCTTACAAGGTGCTTTGAGAGCATCAAATTCGTAGAATTCTGTCTATTAAGGTTCAGGGAGTGTCATTGTGGTCAGATGATGGATTATGCGGTGTATAGTGCTTATTCAGCAAGGATACGCAGTTGTGTTCTGGTGCCTCGTGTGGTAGTGCGGTGTTCACATATTAGAAACAAGCATGGCAGAGAAGTTCAAGTGTTGGAACTGGGATCTGAGTTTATTATATGGATAAAGGAGGATATCTTCAGATTTGATCAAGCTTATGTGCTCAACCGGGTTGTGGTAGCACGGGCAGGTGCACGAGGTGTTAAATAGTGATTCCAGGTAATTCTGGGGTAGTTCCTGGCACGTTCGAGGACGAACGTCTGTTTAAGTGGGGGAAAATGTAATGACTCGACCGGTCGTTTTGAGATCCAGCGCGTCGTTCAGTAGTTGGGAGTCATGAACAGCTTCATTACGGGTATTGTGACTTGTGGGTATTGTCAGAGTTGAAATTCAGGGGGTTCGGGGTTAAATTGAAAGGAAAATTCTCATTTCAGAAGCCTTAAGTTGAGGAAATTGAGTAAGACTGGAATTTTGAGTAAACTGTGATGACCCAAAAGGTCATCTTATGTAAATTTAATTATGACTGTGTTCCGAGGCCCCGAAAGCCTCCGTCAATCTCACCTCGATGTGCGTGCGCAGCCCGGGCGCGTAGCCGGGAAGCCTTTATGTGGAAACTTGATAAAGAGTTGAATTTATGATAATTAGTTGAATAAAGTTGACTTTGGTCAACATTCTTGGTGAACGGACCCGGATCCGTGATCCGACGGTCCCGGAAGGTCCGTAGAAAAATATGGGACTTGGGCGTATGCCCGGAATCGAATTCCGAGGACCCAAGTCGAAGAAATGAATTTTTAAAGGAAATTGTTTTATGAAAATATTAAAGGCTTATGAAAAATGAACCTTGATGTAAAACCTGTGCGGCCGGGCCCATATTATGATTCCGGAGCCCAAAATAGGTTCAATTTGTGTTATTTAAGTTATCTGCGAAATTTGGTAAGAAACGGACTTGATTTGACGGGTTTCAGATCAAAATGAGAAAATTGGAGTTAATGAAGTTTTGAGGATTTTTAAGAATTTGAAATTTGGCTTGAAATGTGATTTTATGTTCCCGAGGTCCAAATGAAATTTCGAGACCGGGAATAGTTCTATTATGTCATTTCTAACTTGTCTGCAAAATTTGAAGTCATTCCGAGTAGTAT
The DNA here is from genome assembly GCA_005239495.1 of Nicotiana undulata. Lineage (NCBI taxonomy): Eukaryota > Viridiplantae > Streptophyta > Magnoliopsida > Solanales > Solanaceae > Nicotiana > Nicotiana undulata. The sequence goes on along the minus strand of ML293378.1, from coordinate 12 downwards.
AGGCCGGTTCGG
>MDKH01061648.1:0-12370 GCA_005239495.1 Nicotiana undulata | reverse complement strand
TCCGCAGATCTCCGAGTCCCCTTCCTATCTTGCAGTTGTAGTACTTGTAAATAAAACTATACGATCTTTTCTATCCAATTGTACCTATTGAGCAGTAGAGTAGCTTGTGATGTATTGTGATATTCCGGGTTCTGGATAAAGTAATTGATAAATGCCGAGCGGCGTCGACTCTAGTATGATTTATTTCACTTACTATTAATTTACCTATTTTATCTAAATTTCGCTTAAGTAATAGGCTTACCTAATCGTCTAGACTAGGTGCCGTCATGAGACCCAGTCGGAGGGAGAATTGGGTCGTGACAGTACCGATCCGCAAGACTCTACTGGGTCCGCCCGTGACTCGTGAGACTACGTGAACCTAAAGCTCTGATACCACGTTGTCACGACCGAAATCCTAACTTAGGTCGCGATGGCGCCCAACAACGGGGTTAGGCCAGCCAACATGAATGACACCATGAGTTGCCTTCCCCAGTTGCCTAACATTCCAACATTTACCAATTTTTAATAAGATATGAATATGATAATAGCCTGCGATATGAAGTAAAACCATAAACACGTGAACCAAACGATAAGCATGTCTATATAATATATACAGCCCAAAAACCTAAAATATACGCTACGTGTGTGCCAGGAACTAGTGTCACGAGTGTCACGGGCAACTATCGGAATATACAAGATACATATATATATATACAAATCCACAATCTGGATGAAATAGACGGGGGAAATAACAAAAGGAACTTCAGGGTGCTGCTAGGAGGTCGCCAGGAAGAGCTGCTCACCATGAAGTCTAATCACACAAATCAGTATCTAGCACCGACCTGATAATCAGATGTACCGGCCTCCGGACCTGTACAATCAAGTACAGAAGAAGAAGAAGTGCAGCATGGGTACATAAATAAATATGTACCCAGTGAGTATCCCGTCTAAACTCGAAGGAGTAGTGACGAGAGGTCGACTAGATACTCACTAAGATCCATCAATATAATATAGAAAGAGATATGGCTAAAGCAGTAGGCATGTGAAGCAAAAATCAACAAGTACATAAGCAAATAATGTAATCCAAGTAACAACTGAAAATGAACTGCAAGTGCCAAATCCCCCGTTTACACAATACCTCACTACAACAAAAATGGGCTTTAGCGGCAATATAAAACAGATTTAACGGCAATAACAATGGCCGCTATATGTTTTACCGGCCATTAGTGATTGGTCGTTGAAGCTGGGGTTGTTAAAGCCTTTAGCGGCTATTGTCACAAAAGCGGGTAAAAGGTATGGTTTATTGCCGCTAAAGATTATTATCTTTAGCGGCAATTGTTTGCGGCAATTATAATGGCTATTAAATCTAAGCCATAAAGGCTAATTATATTGCTTTAGCAACTATTTTTATAGCTGCTAAATTCAAAATAATTGCCGCTAAAAGTTCACATATTTAATGGCAATTGTTTGCGGCAATTATAATGGATAATTATACTCCTTTAGCATCCATTTTTAGAGCCGCTAAATTCAAAATAATTGTCGCTAAAAGTTTGCATCTTTAACGGCAACTAAAATGGACATAGTATCCCTTTTGAAAACATCTTAGTCTGCTATTTTAGTGGCTAATATGTTTAACTAAATTGCTGCTAAAAGTCAATATTTTTAACATCAATTATTTTACGGTAATTATAACAGCTGCAATATCCCTTGTAAAACATCTTAATTTGCCCATTTATCGTCCATATATATAGCTGGTATATCCAACTAAATTAACGCTAAAAGCCACAAGCGACAATAGCAATATTGTAGCCACCATTAATAATAGTTACTACATTTATCCAAAATATGACCCAAATAAGAAAATATATTAATAGTAATTAAAAAAAATATAACATATCTCATTAAATCTTAACAAATAAAAGGAAGTACTAATCAAAAATATTGATGTCATAATAACTAAACTTATATTGTTTGAACTAAATAGCGAATGTCATTATATAACTAATCCAGACGAATGATGGTCTTCAAACGATTTGCGCAACTGTTCATCATTATGAAATCTTCCACCCGCTGAATTATCGAGCATCAAACTGTATGACCTGAAATTATAAAATAATTGTATCAAAAGATAAAATAAAATGCGAAAAAAACATCTTCAAAATTCCATACCAACCAAAAACCTCCACAACACACAATTTACAATCGGGTATCTCTCTCACTGCTTATTCAGGTAAATACCATTATTCCACTCTTCCCCCACTTAGCTTAGTCTTCATTATTAGACAAAAGAATTGACAGCAAAGAAAACAAATGCAGATGGTTCTCAGGTGCATACTGAACAACTGCGTTGTTGGCCCCTACCCAATTCTTCACCTAATTTTTTTTATTCATTTGGTTTTATGTTGTCTAATGTCCTGGAATTCCCACAATGAATTTCTTTTTTTGCTATCACGAAAGAAAGCTATCTTAATGTTAACTATAAAGGATTCAATTCAAATAACCTGCAACTGCTCTGTTTTCTGCAATTCAATCACAAGAAAAACAAAATCTTCATTGGAAGTTCAAGATATTTAGTTGAACGCATTCTGTTCAACTTTTCATAATAATCAGGTTATGAAATTCTATTTCTTCCCAATCAGCAAGAAACTGAGAGAAATCAACGCTTAAATACCTATCGAATGAATCAAATGATGAAGGAGACAGAATAGCAAAGGGTCGTTTCTATTTGAGATATAGACTTTCAACTGTCATTTTACATCCGAAATTTACGAGACATGAGTAAAATATGAGGCGATATAGACTTTCAACTGTCATTTTACCATGCTTTGATAGGGAAATTAGAGCATGCAGATAAAGAAAATTTCTTTCCACTTTTTTTGGTCTAATATTTTTTGTAAGGCAGTACAATCATTAGTAGCCCTTACATTTTGTTTTCTCCTCATTCTCTTTTCTTGTTTGGACATTTCCCGATCCATTCATTTTAGCTTATTTCTGTAATTCGTTATCCCTAAGAGAAACATTTCTCTCTTTTATTTATTGGGAAGGACTATAGGATAAGTCTCTTTTGATTTTAAGTAGGTTACTAATTTAATCTAAATGAATATGGCAAGTGGTGGACTATATCTTTGTTTCTTTTGTTTCACAAAACAGTAAGAGATATCATGTTACTGATTTCCAGAGGCTCGTTTGGTGTTTATTTTGGTTTTATGCATTATATCTCAATGTCTGTGAAGTGAATAAGTTTCAGTCTCTATTCTGGTATAATTCCTATCTGTTGGGGTTCTGTCTGCAGAATGGCCAACCAAATGTTGTAAGATATTTCCTTTTTGTGCTATAAAGTCCTTCTTTTTAGGGGTTTGATGGAGAAGTGTTGCAGCCATATCTGTTTTCTTGATAAGGAACTTATTAGCTTGTATCTTCATTATCTTTTTGTGCTATAAAGTCCTTCTTACATCTTTTTTTTTTCCTCCAAAAAATGCAAGAGTTCTCTCCTCATATTTATGAAATTGTAGCTGAAACATTTTTAACTTTTGCGGCGCATTCCACAGAAGTTTGTGTTGAACTTAAAAGACAGTTACAAACTGTTGGGAAGAAATATTCTTAGGGGTCCGAGTGGAAATACATGGACAGTTGAGGTTAAGAGAAAAGAAGATGATGATTATGTGTTTTGCAATGGTTGGGAATTATTTGTCAAAGACCATTGCTTAGAAGAAGCAGATCTGTTAGTATTCAAGATGAAAAGTTTTTCATCTTTTGATGTTAGTATTTTTTTACCTTAGCGCGTGTGATAAAGAGGAGACTTTCTTTGTCAAGAAAAATAGGAACACTCTTTTTAACATGGCCTCAAATTTTGGAAGTGAACACAGGCAGATGTGTGATAGTCATGAAAAAGCTAGACAAACTCCTACATCAGCGCGATATGTTGGTGTTACTGAAGGGATTAAGGATGATCAGAGTGAGAGAAAATCAGCTGGACAAACTCCTATGGCTAAAGGTGTTGGACATGTACTTGATATTTCAAAGAAAACAGTTACAAATCCAAGGACTGGACATATTTGTGATGCTTCAGGAAAATCTGTTACAGCTAAAGATCATATGGTTGCTGGTGTTACTACAGATTCTGTTGCTAGACAAAAATCTACAAAAGTTGGGCATCAAAATCTTATGGGCCAGGTGCAGCAACAAGTTGGGACAACCAGTGATCGAGCTCCAACACCTGTGATACCAACTACACGACAACAACATGCTACATCCCAGGTTGGGAAACCAGATGGTGTGATAGCTGATAAGTCATGTGCACAAAATAATGCAGCTCCTACTGTTGAAGTTGGTGCGCAAACTGGGGACGAATGGACAGTATTGATGACGTCTCCTACTAAGTAAAATGTTGCTCTAGGTGTGAAGAATCAGCAGTAGAATATGAATGTACCAACTGCTCGACAAACCGCATCAAAGGCTGTCACAAGTCCAAATAGTTTTGAAGCACTGGCAGAAGAGGTGAACGTTGGTGTTAACTCTCTAACAGTCAAGGATACAAGATTGATGCAGCAAATTACACCATGTATTAGCAATAGCAAACATGACTAGTCAAGTGAAAATCTTTCTAAGAAGTTGGGTGTTCTATAACATTACAGTTGCAACAGAAACTATTATGGTTATGGGATGCACGTCATCTTTGACAACAATACTAGATCCTAGAAAAATTGCAGAAGAGGCATATCCATATAACCAGTTCAATATCACAATAGAAATTACAGAAATCTACGATTTCTAATTATACTATATAAACTAGTTAGATTAACACACAATTAAGATTTGAAAATAATTTCAGAGAAATGTGTTACCTGATTCATCATCATTATGTTGAACTTCAGCGCCACCAGCAGAACTGTTCAACTCATCAGATTGATCATCATGTGCCTGGTCTTCAGAGTTGTTCCTATTATCCATCAACTGCTCAATATAAGGCTGGGCCGCAAAATGGTTTTGAGCATCCATCAACTGCTCAATATAAGGCTGGGCCGCAAAATGGTTTTGAGCATCCATCAACTGCTCAATATAAGGTCGCACATCTTCATCGTCATATTGTTCAATTACAAGTCGGTTGCGACCTCTAGTTCGCATAGTTCCTTCTCAAAAAATAAAAAAATTATCTAGATGCATTAAGCTATATTAAATACCAGATTAACTCCAATAGATCAGCAGGTCACGTGCAAAATAGGATGTGCAAAGCACTAATTTTGTCAAGCAAGACATTTACATTATGTACAAACACCAGGCTGCACCAAAAGGATAAATATAATGAAGAGTAGTTGCACTTCCTTTTAACAATTAAACCTATCAAACATAAATTTATTAACCAATTTGTTTCTATATTCCATTTTACCAATTTGTTTCTATACTCCATTTTTACCAATTTCTTTATAAGTCTTTCGTTCACTAAGCATCAATTTAACTATTCTAAAGCTAAATCGAATATAAGTTAGTTTATATATTAAAATTACACAATTATAAATTAAAAAAACCAATATAATTGCTATGAAATCATCCATCTCAAGAAGCAATGAGGTTTTGCGGACAACTTTGACTCACAAGGAGAGAAAGGAAAGCTACAACTGATACACAGTTGGAGCAGGAGGAAATACACAGATTCACAACATTTTGAGTGTTTGGTCTGAGAGACAAAGAACAACAATATTCGGAATAGTACTTTATGATGCTTGAAACAAGTTTCCTTTTTTCCCTTTCCTTTTTGAAAAGTTAATGTTATGCTTGATATAAAAGAGAAAATTCAGAATCTCTAGTCATTTTCTAAAGCGCAAGTGTAATCTATTCTAATCAAAATCTCATTGTCCACGAGGAAATTACAAATAGATACAGGAGGAGAAACTTTTGAAGTGATGATCGGAGCCTTTAAAATAGTTAGTGCAGTTTAATCGAAGAATAAACCGAGTAACACTTATAAGTTAAATTCTTATAATTCAATTAATGGATGAAGTCAGAAACCCATCAATCTAACCTTTTGAAGTCCACAAAAGTGCTATGTGCAGCAGAATCAGTAGTTTGGATGTTCGATAACTGCACTAACAAAACAGAGAAAGATTAACTTCTATCAATTTATAAAGCTTTCAGATTTCATAATGTACCCTTTACATATAGAATCAATTCCGTTAGAAACTGAATATGACTAACTAATAACTATAGAATCAAATTTTTATATAATGTTTCTGTCAAAATTAGCCATCCTTTATAGTGAAAGAACTCAGTTATATAGTCATTTCCAAGCCAAAAGATCAGCAATCACAATTATGTTTGGAGTGGACTACCCAATGCAAGTTAACACCTCAAATGCACTGGAAATGAATCATCTAAGTTTAGGCATCGAACAACAATGGGTCATTTTCATAGATATCTTCAAAATGGACTGGGTCAATTATGTCCACAGATGGTGCAAAGATGTAGCTAGTATTCAGATTAGTGGTGCCTTTTTGTGGATTAGTTTAATGTACAAGGAGACTTGAAAAACACATACAGGGAGCCAGGCAAAGTTAGGGCAAAACAATTTTGGAATATTGGAAATAACAGAAGCAACTGGAGAAGACAAAAGCTCACAACACATAGGAAATTTGAAATGCAAAGATTGGAGCATTGTGTTTTGGCGCTGGGCAGTGATAGTTACAGCATAACACTATTTGATTCTTACTTTTGCAATATCTACAGAATGCAGATTTCATTGGACAAGAAATATAGACCAAATAAATACTGAGAACTACTTTGGCAAACAAATGGTCACATCTCTTTGTGGCTATCCATGTAATAGGCTAGTTTTTATACATGTTTTACACATTAAGTTTCATATGCATATTTTTCAATCAGAAAGATATCTAAACGGTACTCTATATATTTATATTCTTTATCTAAGAACTTAACAAAGTTTAATCTAATATATGAATAGCCGAGGGCCTGTTTTACACCATTTGAAGGTCATTCTTAAAGTAACAAAGGGCGTCCATACTTATTAAAGGATCTGAAAATCTTTGTCCATGCTACATACATTGTTTCATATAGAACACGAATCCCATGTACAAGAACATTAACCTCGACAACTATATGAGTTTCTTTCCCAAATATTGGTTTATAACGTACGAGAAATTTAGATATAAAAGATAAGCGACCGAAACAAACTTTCTAAATCAGGATTTTCTACATCCAAATAAGAACAACCATATAACATGACTTTTACCCGATTAAATTACACAGAATCTATTGTAAATCAATCGACAAGCATCAATCCAAAATCGAGTGCAAGCGACTGATTTAACAGGGGGAAAAAGAGAAGTTAACAGGGGAAGAAGATGGACGGGCACTACAACAGGTTGTTGACGCAACAACGAGTTAGGAACTGATTTACTGTAAATCAATCGACCAACATCAATACAAAATCTAATGTAAATCGATTGCAAGGAACTGATTTATTGTAAATCTACTGTAAATCGATTGGAAGAAGAGAAGTTAACACTGCCATTGACACACTGTAAATCGATTTGAGCTGATCTACTGTAAATCAATTGTAAAATCAAAGAGAAGAGAATTTACCTGGGAAGAAGATGGGCACTGTCATTGACGCACTGTAAATCGCATCAGCGTTGCTGCACTGGCATTGATGCAACATCGAGTTAGGGCTTTTTGGAAGTCGATTAGGGCGTTGCCGCACTGGAAGTCGATTCAACTGGGAGGTTCGTTCTATTGTTTTTTAATTGGGGAGGGAACAATAAAAGGTGTCAAAAAAATTGGAGGGAAAGATTTTCTCTTCTTTGTGCAGAGGGAAAACTAAAATAATAAAAGATTAGTTTTAATTAGTAATTTTTAGTGGCTATTATTTTTTATTGCCGGTAAAAAGATATCTTTTAGTGGCTAATGGTCATATACCGCTAATATTTAAGCTTAAAAAATTTATTAGCGACAATTACCTTATTGCCGCTAAATAATTGTCGCTAAAGGTCTTATTTGTAGTAGTGCCTGTCAATCCCACTATAAGTGACTCAGACTCAAGTGATAGTACAATACCAGAACAAGCCAACCGGCCGGAGCCATAAAGGTGGTCATAAGGACTGAGTTCATAAGCTAACCCACGATCGCGAATCATACCTGCGACTCGCGTGCTGACTCAATAGTAATAAGCTGACCCACAATCGCGCATCATACCTGCGACTCGTGTGCTGACTCGATAATGATAAGCTGACCCACGATCGCGCATCATACCTGTGACTCATGTGCTGACTCGATAATAATAAGCTGACCCACGATCGCGCATCCAGTCCGCGACTCGTGTGCTGACTCGATAATGATAAGCTGACCCACGATCGCGCATCATGCCTGCGACTCGTGTGCTGACTCGATAATAATAATATATAAGCTGACCCACGATTGTGCCTCCAGTCTGCGACTCGTGTGCTGACTCGATAACAAGTGCATATACATGTATAGGTACATATGTGTACCGACTCAGCAGTGAACTCAACAAGATTGTGCCAATACCACTGTAGCCAACTGGGATTGAAGTCATAATATTTCACCTTTCCATGTCATCTCAACAACAATCACAACTTACAATACATACAAGGTACAAATAAGGCACATAGAGGCATGCTCGTGAGTCCTAAAGCTACCCGACATAGCAATATAGTTGTCACGTACGGACTCTCGTCACTTGGTACGTACGCGGCCCCCACAACATGCATACATAACAAATAAGGAACCTATGGGGTCATTTTCCCCTTACAAGGTTGGAAAGGAGACTCACCTCGCGAGGAAATCACCCCTCGGATCAAAGATGCGCCCGAATCTCCAAAATCTACCCTCGACGGCTCGTAACTAGCAAAATATAGCGTAATTGAATCAATTTAAGTACAAAGAAGAAGAATTAACCAATAAACCCAAAATTAGGCATTCTTGAAGGATTTTGGAATTTCGACCCCGGGCCCACACGTTCGGATTTCAAGAATTCTTGAAGGAATCACTTACCCGAAGCCTAAGGATCATAATTACGTGATTTATACATGAATTCATGGCTTAGAACGGATAATTCACTAATTCTCCCATAAGCCCTAATTTACTACCAAATTTCAAGAATTGATGATTTAGAAGAGAGAATTAGCTAGGAATTGATGTTAAAACTTAGTAAACCCATGGAATTTACTTACCTCAATAACAATGGTGGAAGATTCCTTAAAGGGATCGCTAAAGACTTGAGGAGGAAGATGAAAATGGAGGAAATAGGCTAAGTCCCGTATTTAATAAAACTGCCAAGTTATTCCTTCACTGCGATCGCAACAAGGGCCCTGCGATCGCGAATGCCAACTGGACAAACCTCTGCGATTGCGGCAGAGGTCTTGCGATCGCGAAGAGCAACTGTGCCCGGCCTTGACTTGACACTATGCGATTGCGAGGATGGGGATGCAATCGCGAAGGCATGGAGTCCAGCCTTCTACGATCGCGAAGACTGAGATGCGATCGCGAAGGCCAAGGGCCCAACCTTCCGCGATCGCGAAGAGGAAGCTGCGATCGTGAAGAAAAATCAGCAGCCTAGACAAATTCCTTCTCCGCGATCGTGACCCACCTTCTACGACCGCGAAGAAGGAAACCAGACAACAAAAATCTGGTTTTTCCAACTTAGCTCTCGGGGGTCCAAAACTCACCCGAGCCCCTCGGGACCCCATCCAAAAGCACCGGCAAGTATGTATTCATGATACGGACTCGCTCAAATTTCCGGAATGTGAAAAACAACAACGAAACTCAGAATTCAACCCCAAAACCAAATTGAATCAAACGTAAGAACTTAAGATTCTAGAATTCACTTCAATGCACCGAACATGCCTATACTACTCAGAATGACCTCAAATTTTGCAGACAAGTCATAAATGACCATACGGAACTATTCGCGGTCCCGGAATTCCGTTCGGACCTCGATAGAATAAAATCACGTCCCAAACCAAATTTCAAACATAAGGAAATCCTGATTTCCATTTCGGGCGCCAAAATGCTCTCGGGTCATCGAAAACCCGAGCCGAACATATGCCCAAGTCCGAAATCATCATACGGAGCTACTGGAGCTGTCAGAACTTGATTCCGAGGTGGTTTGCTCAAAATGTTGACCGAAGTCAAACTTGGCCAAATAGGCCAATCTTAAAGAACCAGGTGTTCCTAAATCACTCAAACCATTCCCGAATCCCGAACCACCCGTCCCTGCAAGTCATAAAGCACGAATAGTCGCTATGGAATATTTCATTTAAGGGAACGGGATCCTAATACGCAAAATGACCGGTCGGGTCGTTACATGTAATTACCTTGTTTACATTAGGAAAGCATGTCTATGTGTTTTGACTGTCTATTTGAATTCTGTGCAACATGTTTAGTGAAACTCATGTTTTTCCTTGAATTGGACATAGCCTAAATTGTAGATTTCATTGCTGTAACTGTTATATTTACTGGTTGAGCTTGCGAGCACGTGATTTCTCACCCACCATATACCCCTACAAAATTCAATACAATAAGTTGATTTTACAAATTTTGTTGAATTTTTGGTGATTAATTGTGAATTGTTTGCATTTGCATACCCATAATCCGTCTTTTAAATTATTTAAAATTGCATAATTAGGTGGACCATTATTATCAAAGAATAACGAGTTTATTAGTTGTAATTAATTGAAGTAGGTAACAAAACGGGTGATGATTATTTGATGTAATGTAGTTCTAACAACTAATTACAAAAATTAATCATTTTTATCCAATAAATCATGGATTTAATTAGGATTAATTGTTCTCATTTTTTTAATTAATTTGTGATTAGATGAAAACAAGGTTTTGAAGTAATTATTACTTTTTATTTTATTTTAATTAGGTTTAGTATTAATTAAAATTGATTTTTAGGATTAATAAAACTTAGTAAAAATGGGACCTGGGCTTATTTACCCAGGCCCAAACGCCAATGACCCAGCTACCCAGCCCAACTAATCCCTGACCCGGCCTGATCCCCCCACACTACCCAACGACCCCATTTAGTTTAAATAAGTGAATCCCAGCCGTTGATCAAACGGCTGGGAGCTCCCCAGCCCTTTAATATAAAATTGTCCCTATGTCCCCCCCACCCCCAAGTTCACCTAAGTCTAACACCCACCCCTCAAAGACCGTCTCTATCCTCCCTCTCTAACCTCGCCTGATTCCGCCGTCTGCCGCCCTAGCTCCGCCGGCCAGAAATCGCCACCGGCGGCGGAGCTCCACCAATCGACCCCAAATTTCTACATATGATCTCCTTGACTCCCTCATTCACCCCCTAGGTTTAGTTTACCCAAAAAACCACCCGATTTTGATTAATTTCAAATCTGAAAACCCCGAAAAACCTAGCTTCCTCTACGAGACGATTCCAAGACCTCCAATGGTTCACACCGGCATGAGTCGATAGCTCTTGATGAGAGTTATAGATTCATGCGGGTTTGGACCATTTCCAAGCTCGCCAGAGACCGGACAAGTTCCGACAAGTCACCGGAGTTCGTCCAAATCCCCCTCACTGGTACCCCCGTTCTTCTTAGCATCTCTTCTTTAATTTTTCAAAATCAAAATATGTGTGTCACTTTTGCCGTCTGTGTTCTCTGTTAATATGTCCCTGTTTTTCGTCCATGATTCTTGTTAATATGTTACTGCTCTCATCTAGTATTTGCTTGTTCTACCGGATTAGTTAAACCTTTAAATGCATGTGTTGATTATGTAATAACCATTTTATGGTTTATGTTATCTTTATCAAGAGCTGATTAGGTAAATCGATTAGTTTAGGTACCACTTTACCTGTGTATGTACTGCTTTTTAGTTTAATATTGATGCCCTAATGTAACGACCTGGCCGGTCGTTTTGGAGAGTTAGCGCCCTGATCCCCTGATAACTGTTCCTCCCATGTCTTATTAGGTTAATGGAACGAGTCGGAGCATTGAGTGATGAAAATTGGAGTATTTTTGGAAATATAGTCCTTTAAGGTGAGCTTTAACCATAGAAATTGGGCCGGGGCGGGAGCTGTGTGAAGACGGATGCGGAATGGAAATCCGTCGACTCCGTTATCTCGTTTGAGTGATTTCGGGGTTGGGAGCGTGTTGGGAATGAGTTTTTGAGGCCAGACGTAGATTTAGTCTTGAATTGGCGAAAGTTAGAATTTCGGCGATTTCGGCCGATAGGTGAGATTTTGATATCGGACTCGGAATGGAATTCCGAAAGCGACAGCAGGTCCGGAATGTCATTTACGACCTGTGTGCAAATTTTGAGGTCATTCAGACGAGTTTAAACGTGGTTCGGTGTCGGAGGTGAATTCTTGAAAATTCCTAAGTTCTTAGGCTTGAATCTATGC
>ML293377.1:6923-30359 GCA_005239495.1 Nicotiana undulata | reverse complement strand
TAGTTCCCGGTATTCCATTCATCCGGGCACCACGAAGATGTACCAGGACTTGCGGCAGCATTACTGGTGGCGTAGAATGAAGAAGGATATTGTTGCTTATGTAGCTCGGTGCTTGAATTGTCAGTAGGTTAAGTATGAGCACTAGAGACCCGGTGGTTGATGCAGCAAATTCATCTTCCCGAGTGGAAGTGGGAGCGTATCACGATGGATTTTGTAGTTGGACTCCCCCGGACTCCGAGGATGGTTGATGCAGTATGGGTTGTTGTAGATAGACTGACTAAGTCAACACATTTCATTCCTGTGGCGGTTTCATCTTCGGCAGAGAAGTTAGCTCAGATCTATATGAGAGAGATTGTCAGATTGCACGGTGTGCCCTTATCTATCATATCAGACCGAGATACTCAGTTTACCTCCCATTTCTGGAGAGTATTTCAGCGAGAGTTGGGCACACAGATTGAGTTGAGCACAGCATTTCATCCTTAGACGGACGGACAGTCCGAGCGTACTATTCAGATTTTGGAGGATATGTTGTGAGCTTGTGTTATTGACTTTGGTGGTTCATGGGATCAGTTCTTGCCTTTAGTAGAGTTTTCCTACAACAACAGTTACCAGTCAGGCATTCAGATGGCTCCGTATGAGGCGTTGTATGGTAGGCGATGTCAGTCTCCAGTCGGATGGTTTGAGCCCGGAGAGGCTAGGCTATTGGGTTTTGAGTTAGTCCAGGATGCCTTGGATAAGGTGAAGATTATCCAGGATAGGCTCCGTACAGCTCAGTCCAAGCAAAAGAGTTATGCAGATCGTAGAGTTCGAGATTTGGCTTTCATGGTAGGAGACCAGGTATTCCTTCGAGCGTCGCCTATGAAGAGCGTGATGAGATTCGGAAAGAAGGGCAAGTTGAGCCCTAGGTATATTGGTCCATTTGAGATTTTGGATAAGGTAGGAGAGGTGGCCTATAGACTTGCCTTACCACCGCATTTATCAGCAGTGCATCCAGTGTTTCATGTATCCATGCTCCGGAGGTATATTGCAGATCCATCTCATGTTCTTGACTTCAGCGGTGTCCAGTTGGACAAGGATCTAACTTATGAGGAGGAACCGGTAGCTATATTAGATAGGCAGGTTCGTCAGTTGAGGTCGAAGAGTTATCCTTCGGTCCGTGTTCAGTGGAGAGGTCAGTCTGCTGAGGCAGCTACTTGGGAGTCCAAGTCCGATATGAGGAGTCGTTATCCCCATCTTTTCTCAGACTACTTTTCTATGTCCGTTCGAGGACGAACGTTTGTTTTAGAGGTGGAGATTGTGATGACCCAAAAGGTCATCCTAAGTAATCCTAGCTAAATTTGTGTTTCGAGGCCCCAAAAGCCTCCGTTAATCTCACCTCGATATATGTGCGCAGCCCGGGCGTGTAGCCGGGAAGTCTTTATGTTGAAATTTGATGAAAAATGGAATTTATGATAATTAAATGAATAAAGTTGACTTTGGTCAACATTTTTGGTAAACGGACCCGGACCCGTGATGTGACGGTCTCGGAGGGTCCATAGGAAAATATAGGACTTGGGCGTATTGCCGGAATCAAATTTCGAGATCCCAAGCCCCAGAAATGAATTTTTAAAGAAAATTATTTCCGAAAAATAATAAAGGTTTTTAAAAATGAATAATTATGTGAAAACCATGTTACCGGGGCCGTATTATGGTTCCGGTGCCCGGAACAGGTTTATTATATTTTATGTGAGTTATCTGGGAAATTTGCTGTAAAACGGACTTGAAATGACGTGATTCGGATTAAAATTGGAAAATTTGAGTTTTATGAAGTTTTAAGAAAATTCTAAGAGTTTCGAGGTTTAATTCGATGAATTTGATGATATTTTGATGATTTAAAAGCTTGAACAAGTCCGTAGGATGTTTTGGGAGTCGTGTGTGTTTTTAGTTTTGAGCCCCGAGGGCTCGGGTGAGTTTCGGGTAGCTAACGGGGTGTGAAAACATGAAACATCTGGTGTTTTTGATGAATTGCTGGTGTCTGGTGTAATACCCTTCGCGAACGCGGCCAAGGGCCCGCGAACGCATAGAGGGAGACGCGAATGTGGAGCACTGGACAGTGCTTCTACGCGAACGCGTCCCCAGGGGTGCGAACGCGTAGTGTTAGGCTGGGGGCTGGGTAGTTTGTTCTTCGCGAACGCGCCCCTATGCTCGCGAACGCGTACGCCAATGGAGTCAAACCTACGCGAACGCGGCCAGGGACTCACGAACGCGTAGGTCAGGTTAGTCAACCCTTCGCGAACGCAGCTAGGGGCCCGCGAACGCGAAGGGTATTTTTGCCCAGTTATTAAAATACCCAAAAAAACAGAATACCATACGGGATTTTCATAATTTTCACTTCCTTCTTCTTCTCCAAGCCATTTTCTCCTCCATAACCATTTGGGTAACTGTTCCTAACACCAATTTCTTTCATTTTCCTTCCCTAATCACTATAACCTAGGCCTAAAATCATGAAAACAAGGTAGAAATTAGGGGTTTTTTGGTAGAGTTAGGTTTATGGAATTTTTGGGATTTCAACCTCAATTTGGGGTCGAATCTTAAAATAAATTATATATTCTAACTCGTGGAATTATGGGTGATCGGGTTTGGTCCGAGCCTCGTGTTTGGACCAAGCGGGCCCGGGGTCGAATTTTAGTATTTTTGGAAGAATAGTAGAAAATGTATAATTAGGCTTCAGAATTGGTTTATTGAGTATTTATCGATGTTAATAAATTCATTATGTCTAGATATTATCAATTCGGAGTTGGATTCGAGAGGGAAGGCTGTGATTGAGGCTTGACTTGAATTTTTGGAGCTGGAGTAAGTGTTTGGCCTAACCTTAGCTTGAGGGATTAGGTATAGAGTCTTATTTGCTATGTGTAATTCATGTCCAACGTATAGGCGGGGTGACGAGTGCCTATATGTTGCGGTCAAGCATGCCCGTGAGTCAATTGTGATGAATCATACCGTGTTCTTAATATTCTCTGTACTATGAGTAATTGGTGATTTAGAAGTGATACCTTGATGTTGTTTCATGACATGGGGAGTTATTGTGTTATTTGTTTCAGTTGAGGCTTTTACTGTTGAAATTGTATTTCTGATGCGAGGTTGGTTATAGCTGAGTCCCTTGCCGGGACGATAGAATTTTATTGAGTATTTCCATACACTTGAGACTTCTTATTGTTGATTTTCACATTATATTGTTGCTTTTATATTATTTATCGCACGAGGGGACATGCCGTGCTTATTGTTTATTATTTATCACACGAGGGGACATGCCATGTTGATCGTTGATTATTTGTTGCACGAGGGGGCATTCTGTGCCGAGTGTTACTATTTATGCACGAGGAGACATTCTGTGCCGAGTGATTGTGAGATTATGCACGAGGGGACATGCCGTGCCTTTTGTTGTTCATTATCTGTCCTGAGACGTTAAATTCCTGCTTTTACTTTTTACACTTCAGTTATTACCCTGTTCTACTGTGCTAGCATTTTGTTGCCCCTTTTACCCCCAGCATGTTCTCCCCGTATCTGTCTTACTTGCTTATTTCCGTCGATATTTTCCTGTTATTATATAGAATTGCACAGGTACATATATTGTTGTCGGTCCTAGCCTCGTCACTACTTCGCCGAGGTTAGGCTCGGCACTTACTCAGTACATGGGGTCGGTTGTACTGATGCTACACCTGCACTTCTTTATGTTGTGCAGACTACGCAGCCGGACCCGGTGGTCACTGACGGTCGGAGCATTCCATCAGTTCATACAGGAGACATCGAGGTAGACCCGCAGACGTTCGTGGGCCTTGGCGTCACCTTCTACCCTTCACTTTCAGCTCTGTCTTATCTTATAGTTCAAAGACAGTCATATGTACTTATTTTCAGACCTTTGTTTTAGTAATCTCTTAGACAGTTCGTGAGTATGTGACACCAGTTCTGGGATTTGTATATGGGTTTTATTTCGAAGTTGCTATATTATTTTTGGTAAATTGTTAACCTTCATATTGTTGACCATCGATGCCTTAGTTATCTTGTTCGTTTTAGTTGTTAATGAGTTTTATTTAGTTCAAACGTTGGTTTGTTTAGCGGGCTCAACGTTAGACGCAGTCATGGCCCGAAGGTGGAATTTCGGATCGTGACAAAGAGTAACATCTTATATTTAAGAAAAGGAATAAAGAGCTTTTATTTGCTTTCTACTGATCTCTTTCAATTAATTTTCTTTTATTTTACTAAAATAGTCAAATTTTAAATATAAGTACACTCCTAAACCTTATAGGAGTTCTAAGTACACGCTACTTTCCTACCTTCAATTTGCTAGTATTTCTTTTACAAATATGATATCATATAGTTTAAATAAGGAAAATGATGATATAGAAAATTTAGGAGTTTTTGAAGTCCTAAATATTAGGAAAATAGTTAAATGACTATTTTATCTAGTGTAAACTCTATTTTTAAAGAATAAAAAAGGTGAACGACTTTTCGCTAAGTGCCTTCATGCTTTTAATATAGTACTAGTTTTAGTGTACGTGCGTTGCACGTGAATATTACGTCAATTAATTAAAAAAATATTAAAATATATACATAACGAACAAATGGTTGGGAAATAAAATTTTGGTTAAAATAAATGCAAATATTTGTTTAAATGATAAAAACAATACTATTATATTAACATATATATTAGTTAAACACAATATCTTTTGAACATAAGGGTGAAAATCAGTTGTATTAGTAATATGTGACATATAAAACCATTTTAAAGTTACCGTAAAAGAAGTCAAACAGATAACTTTCAATTTAATTCTAATTTATGAAGATAAAGTTTTCATTTATTTGAATAAAATAAGATCGTGTATTAATATGTCATGATTCTGAAATAAATGTTTTATGTAGAAAAATGATATTAAGCTATTTTTGACAAACTATTTTATTTTTTCAAGTATTACGAAAGAGATTGATAAAAATTAGAAATATGCTCGATTTTTTTTATCCTTCTTTTTTCAGGTCAATTTTAATTCTTTATTTTTTCTTTAATCTTTAGTATTTATAGATATGTTTTCTATATGGTGATTTTTTTTTTTTTTGGTAACTTAAGTATATATAATTCTTATATGTCATCCCCAATTTATCAAAATTATAGGTAAGCTAAATGAACCTATTCCTGTGTAAAAAAAAATTAATAGATTTATTTTTGCAGAGTCTAAAACTTCTTTTTTACCACGTTTACCCAAAGGTCAAATAAAATTAAAGACTACCCTAAATTCATTCCAGTCCTTAATGGAACTACCAATTAGCTTTGAATTTCAAGAATCTACCGTGATGATGATAACTTTTCACAATTATGGGGGAAAATAACATTATCATCATTTTAAAGATCCAACTATACTAATTTAGCAACAATTTAAATATTATTGTAGTCACAAGTTTAATATGCTTGTAACTTAAAATTTTAAAATTAATATAAATCAAACATAATATTAATAATCAAGCTTTATATTATGTAAACTAAGACCTTGTATTTCTGTAAACTAAGTACCTTAAATTGTTGCAAACGATATGGTTGAATAAAACAGATGTTTATATGTAATCATTATTACCTTCATGGTTTCTGATAAATGTCAAATTTTCAATGTTAGAGAGTTTAAAAAGATAAATAATTTCATTAAAAAGAGTTAAATCAACTAATTAAGTATTAATTCTGAATTAGCAAATGTTGATTATACAAATCATGTGTATAGAAATATTTTAATTAGATTATTTTTTTAATTGACAGAGTTTCCACGAGAGATAAAATTTTAAAACATTTTAAAGTAATAGTGGTCATGAATATTTTGGAAAATAAATGTTAGATCAAACTAACATTTATTTCTCGGATTGAACTTAGACGAGGAAAATCCATCCATAAAGCTAAGGACAAGATATTTTTGTATACGAAAGTAGAGGCGTTATATTATTTTTTTTGAAAATTGTTACTTGGCTTAAATTATTCAAAAAGAGATAAATTATAGATTCCTAAATATTAGTACTTCATACCTAGTTCAATAGGAAAGATTTAATTACCAAAATTCTAGTTGATTTCTAAGTCCAAAATATTAGGAAAATAATTTAATTACAATTACAATTATAATTTTATCCAATAAAAAATTATATTTAAGGGTATAAAAGTCGAACGACATTTCGTTAAGGGTCTTTATGCTTTTAATATAATATAGATAGATAGATATGCATATGCAGGCAAAGTCTAAAAAGAAAAATAATACTAAAAAGAAAAGACGTTGTTGTCTCTTATGTTAGACGCGTGCATTGCACGGGCAGACAGCTCTAGTTATTTCAAAAACTGAAACTAATCCAATTACCCTTTAGCCGTAGTTATTTTGTCCCAAACTCACATTATCTAGGCCAAATATCACTAATAGTGTCTTTTAATCTTGTTAATAGATTATTTATACGTATGTAAAGAATTATAGTGTTAGAGAGTCTTTTTTATTTATTTATTGAATTAACAAAAATAACAATCCAATGTATTCCCACAAGTGGGGTCAGGAGAGGATAGGATGTACGCAGCCTTACCCCCACCCTGAAAGGGCCGAGAAGTTGTTTCCGATAGACCCTCGGCTAAAGAAAAGATGAAATAAAAAGTGATAGAAAGTAATAACAATACATGACATTTAGAAAACTAAAATCAAGATTAAAAAAAAGGATGAAAGAAGTATCGATCTGTACCGACCCTATCAGTCGTTTTATGTAGTTGCGCCCCCTTACCTCTTTTTTTGCATTACACACGTGTCTTTATGATTTTATGACTTGGGTGGTTGGTTAGTTTTGTTTCGGGAAGCTTTCGGGTTTATTTGGACCCTTGATTCTTGACTTAGAGGTTTAAATAAAAAAATACTTATCAAACTTTGACTTTTGTAAAAACGACCACGAAATTGTATTTTGATGGCTCTATATCAAGACCCTGATTTCCCTCCGTGTCGTGATGGCACTATGTCTATAGTACTAGTTAAGCCTAACACTTACTGAGTTAATGGCAAAATTTAACCAACAATTTTGAAATAGAAATTTATGTACAAGCCAACAATCCCAAACTGATAGTACAAGTCATAAGCTCTACTAAATTTATTAGAAAATCTCTAAATACAATTGTTCCAAAATAGAAATATAGAGTACAAAGTAAAATTCCAGAAGGTGACTCCGAGGCCTGCGAACGCGACAACAGGTATACCTTGAGTCTCCACAGCAATACTCGATCAGCTAGCTAATGATCAACAAAAATATGCAGAAATTGTAGCATGAGTACACCACGGTGATACTGATCTCATCCAATTTTACTCCTCTATTTGAGGATATGAAAACGGTCGATGCAATAATAATACCCAACAAAGTCGAGGCCGAATTCCACAGGGAGCTATGTGAATGGATGTTAGTAGTATATATCTTAGCGCGTGAGTTTGTATATCTTAATTTGCACTTCCGAAATATTGGGTTTTGTTTGGGAATCTAAGTTGAACAACAATAGAGATTTAAAGAATGAAAGTAGGAAATTACTTGTTGTTATTTTTCAAATGATAAAAAGGCCTAGGGCTATGATCTTTACCTAGGTTTTCCCCTAATGGGTTGTAAGCGTTAAAACTTGTTTCATTGGTTGGGGTGTATTATAGCTATCAAAATCAAGTACCCACTCAATACCTCTCGGTCAGAGAGTGCTTTTGCCCAATATGACTTTCTCAATTCCAAATGGGTATTGAACAAAGCAGTTGATAATAATCTGGAGTCGGGTTTTACTATCTCTAGGTTCAACCCTTTAATTGGGCTTATCAATCTCTTGATTGACCCAATTTCTTGCTAGCCAAATTTTCCTAGACTGAGTCTCTCTTTCTCAAGTAGAGACCAAGTTAAATAGGCATGAAATAATATTTTCAACCATTAATTCTTCAAATAAAAGAAATAACAAGGCTAGATAATCAACACCCAACCATAAACAAGCAATAAATCAAACACCCATTAAGTTTACACACTAGGGTTGGGTCACAACTCTAGTAAAAATCTAGCTACTTATGCTTAAACTAGAAGAAAAAAAAAAGTGATAATTAAACCCATATTAATAATCAAATGATTAAATCAATATTCGAAAAGCTCAAAATAGCAAAAACTACTAAAACGAGCAAGAGAAAATGTTTAAAGTGGCTGCTAATGTCAAAAAATGAGCTAAAAAAGTGAAACTCTTATATTTATACAGTGTTGAGATTTTCGGACAAAAATACTCTTTCGGAGGTTTTGCGGCCGCACAATTCCATGTGCGGTCCACACTTTGCTTCAACCTGACAGGAATGGAAACATGTGACTGCACTTCTCTCTTTTTGTGGTCCGTGCATTTCTGAGTGTGGCCGCACATTGCTCTTCTGCGGAACGCACAAATGTGACTGCGGCCGCATAGCTTTTCTTCTGCGGTTGCACAATAATTATGTGGCCTGCACTTCTGTTGAACTTGAGATGCAGGTTCTTTGAACTTTTTCTCTTGCCCAGTTTCTACGGCCGCACATCTCATGTGCGGACCACACTTTGCACTTGTCTCTGATAGGAGTTTCTTCACAATCTGCGGCCACAGATAATAATATGTTGTCCGCACTTCTGAGCTTCTGTGCCTTTTTTTGTCCTTGAGTTTAGATCACTCCTTCTTGAGTTGGATTTCATCTTGGGGGATCGTTTTCCACTATTCCTACAATTAAGCATATTTCATCAGTTTTCGGGAACACAATTAAAAGCTTTTGGACTAAAATAAAAGCAAAAAGGTGCTAGTAAGTAGTAAATATCTCCACTTATCAACTCTCTCAAACTTAAGATTTTTCTTGTCCTCAAGCAAATAAGGCAATTCCCACCTCCACAAGTTAAGAGTTATTCCAGCTAATCAAAGATGCATCAATCACACATCAATTGGGACCAACAATTACCCACAACACTTATGAATTATTAACAAGGCATTGGGTTGAACTTTTAATCATAGTAAGTTCTAATGTGACACTTGAGCATAAAGAGTTGACTTCATTCATCAAGGAAGCTCGCTCTTTCATGTAGGTCATTGTGGATCCCAAACTTCTCCTCCTCTACTCTCCGATTGCATATCTCCCTTAAGAATGTAGCACTCAATTCAAAGATTTGTGAAAGGTTCGCTCATCTCTCTTAAAAGAATGTCACAAGTACGACTTTAAGTACCATAGGCTTGCCCCTCATGTAACTCTTCACTAATGTAAGCTCATTCAGCTTGAAATCACACAGGGCTTTTTCGGAATGCAATGAAGGCTTTTGGACTAAGGTTGGATATGCTATGATAAAACAGGCTCATCTTTCCTTAAACACTCTATTTTCTCTTATCGGGTCATGCTTTGCCAACTTTTTGAGGCATTTTCTTTTCCATAGGGGAATTAGAGAGACATAGCATCACTCTTTCTTAGTCATGATATTTATTTTCTCCTTCTTTGCTTTCTCCATGTTGTTCATCATTACTTTTCTTTGAATCCCTTCAACTTATTCACTTTCTTTTTGTATTTTTCTTTTTGTTCTTTCTTTATTTTTCTTGCCCTTCCTTCTCTTCATTTTCTTTTTTTGTGCCTTGATACCTTTTTCAAACTCCTCGTCTCTCCCCCGAACTTACGTTTTTAGCCATTTATTTCACAAGAGTGCTAAAGAAAGCTCGGGTTCCAAGAGAGGGTCACGATAGAACGGGTAAACTCTTGTAACATAGTTATCAAATGAGAAAGGTTTTAGGCTCAAATGGGTTGACTAGGGATAACAACATTGGTGGGCCATAAAAATTTTCAAGCGGTTCAAGGAGAGCCTTCAATCACTTCTCAAGACAAGACTTAAAATTTTGCCTAGAGACACATTTGGGGCAAGTTCTAGACTATTCGCACAGGTACTTGGACTTGCAACAGAAACATCTCACCTCTCGCGCAACGGGATTATTAAAGAGGATAGAGTCGAGGTTCCACAATGACCATATTCAAGATTTAAAATCACTATGGTTTGACTAAGCCACTCAATGATTGCCTAAGTCAACACAAGAGTCACAAGGTCACTAACTAGAGCTGTTTCTTTCCAAAAACCTTGTTTTCAACCATAAACACGTAGTTCAGTGGGTTGGTACCAAGTGAAGCATGTTTTACTCTTCGAGCCTAACTCAATTAGGTCTTTTTATTCATTGTTACTACTATTGTTACCTAAACACCAAAAACAGACTCAATCCCTTAAGAAGGTTTTCACGCCATTTATCATTGGGATGAGTCACCCGGTTCACACAAAAATGACCTTTGGAAAGAACCGTGGCATTAAGAACGAAAGGATTATTGTTCACTAAAACATAAAAATAAGCTACAAAATTAAGAAGAAGCTATTAGATTAAACATAGACTAATAAGAAAACAGAACAAAAAAGCTAAAAAACAAACTGCTGAAAGCATAACGAATATACATAATGAGAGAGGAAAAGAGAGAATATATACATCAAGAGAGAACAGAGAGAATATATATACAAAATAAGGAGAAAGAAGAAAATATTGTTAGTTATTACAAACCAAATGCCTAAAAGTCATCCAAATAGAAAATAAACTTCACATTCTCGAATAAAAATAAATATTGTCCCTAATGCTTAACAAAACAAGAATAAAGAAGAGTAAGAGTGAGAAGGACCCCCCTATGTGGCCCTGGACATCTTTGTGTCCATAGCAGCGTCACTGCCCTTAGTCTCCTCTAATTGGATCTCATCATCATCGGCTCTGGGTTACTAAGTTGGTGAACATATGGCGCACTGCCTCAGTACTATCGGTAGCCAGGTCTGGCTCCTTAGACTAGCCAACTGGTGCCACTAGAGCAGATGGTGTTGATGTATCTGTTGGTGCTGCTGTTGGTGGGTCTGACCCTATGAGCATATCGAATGGAAGATCACCAACTGCTGCTATATAGGTCACCTCTCTCCTCAACCTGTCAACTGACTTCTTGGACACCTGGGATTTCCTCATTTTCTTTACCTGCTTCCCCAGCTCCTCAATCACTACTCCATGTGCTACAAAGGTGTTCATGATAGAGGTTTGTTTTTCCAAGATCTTCTTCAATGTATCCTCGACTGTCGGAGGAATCTGGGGTGCCAAAGTGGATGACTGTGTTGCTATGTCAGTCAGATTTGCAGTGGTTGTTTGCATCAAGTTGTTGAGGCTCGCTAGTGTTTGGGAGACTCTCAACGCAGAGAGTGGATGAGTGGGCATGGGCACCGGCTTCAAAGCCGATGTGGAACCTGTAATAGGTGCAGCTGAAGGGCCTGAAGAAGGAGGTGGAGACATAGCTGTTGCACTATCTGGAGGCTCTGCTAAAGTAGATGGAATGTCAACTGTCTCAGAATCTACCTCGGCAAGCTCGTCACACTAGCCCACAGTAGTATGGGGCTGACCCTTCTTCTTTGGGTTTTCACCATCCATCAAAGATATCATGAGAAAGGCTTCTTCGCCCGAACCTTAGTGTAAAAATCCCTTGGCTCCACCCCCCATCTGTAAGGTACTCAGTGATGGTGTTGGGATACGGGTAGGAGGTGTCACCTTTCCTGGGGACCACAGATATGTTGGCCAACATCACGGCACCCACATTGATTGGGTACCCTGCCATAATATAGGCAACTAGCACTACTCGCAGAATTGGAAGATTTGTTTCATTTTGGCATGGGTCTAGTCTGCAACATACAAATGTATGACATCCCTTTGCCTTAAATTTAGGGTGTTTCGCTGAATAGGAACCCCTATTGTGATCCATGCTGGAGGCGGCCCCAGATCTGCAAGAATTTCAGCTAGCCACGGGCGAGTTGCATCTCCCAGTGCAAAATTTTCCAGATATTGTATAGGCTCTAAATCCTCAAACCCTAAATAAGTGTTCAGGCTGCTCTGGTCGAATCTCACCTTCAGATTTATCACTTTTGTTACCTTGGTCCCTTTCTTTATATGAGCCACATTGGCGTAAAATTCTCGGACTAGGTATTCCTTGGCATCTATCACACTCTAGGTGAACCACATCCAGCCATTTCGCTCTCGGAACTGTCTCAACATTGTTGGGTTGTATTTATCAAGGTCTTTCAAATTGAACTGACGCTCAAAAGTGAGCGATCTTGCTAGTCACCACCCTTGGAAGCTTGTGAAAGCAGCCAGACTAACAAACCTATCTTCTCAAATCTCTTTCTTCTTCGACATCTCAAGGTCGAATACTCTGGTATGACCCCCTCGTCCATCATCCAGGAGATCATAGACATCCACTTTGGTAGCAGGTGCATCGGGGGCATGTGTGGATGAGGGCTACGAAGCCTAACTGTCACCTTCCAAACCCTCAGAGGTGCTCTCAGAGGTGGTAGGCTCGTTTCTAAGTTAGTATCTTCCTTGAGGCTATTGTGGTTATGATGGCACAACAGGCTGCTCTTGCATTGAGTCGCCCTCCAAAGCTTCCCTAGACGGAGCATACGAACTAGATTTGGAGGGCTCGAGCTGTCTTCCTCGGCCTGTTGTGGCTTTCTTACTAATTACTCATTGGAGGGCGAGGGCTAACTTGCATTTGCCTCTGACTCTAGAAGGTTCACAACACGACCTCGTGACCTAACCTTTTTCTGTAACAAACAGCAGCAGGAGTCAGTTCTAGTTCAAGTGCAGATAAACAGACATTCACAGACAACATATGTTTGCAAGGAAGGGAAATGCGGGCCGCACAATTGCAAGTGCATCTGCAGATCTAGTTGTGCGGAACCGCACAATTCTAAAGTGCGGCCGCAGTGATGAAACTGTGTTCCACAGAATTGAAGTGCGGTCCGAACTTTTCTGAGTACGGTTGCACATAAAACTCTCCAAAAGTGTCAACTCTCTGATGACAGAGATTGGCCTGATCTGCGGCCGCACACACTTTTCTGTGACCACGATGAAATTACTACGGTCCTCACAATTTTAAGTGCGGTCCTCACAATCTTGCCTCACCAACTGCCCCAATCTATACTTCTGCGGACTGCACAATTCCTTGTGCGGCCGCATATCTCAAAACTCAATTGGGCAGAGTCCATTAGATTTTCAATTTATGCACAAATTGGACATGGTGATAGCAATTAAACATGATAATCAAACTACCCACTCCCAAAAAAAAGCAAGTAAGAGTTAACCCAACACAATTTAAACCCTACATGGATATGAAATTGACAAATGGTCTAAAATAACTAACAAATTGTAAATTAAACTAAGAAAATGAAGAATCCTAGAAATGATTTGAACATACCAGTGAAGAAGCGGTGCTAAGGAATGATCACAGATGCGTAATTAGGTGGTAGATGATTGAATCAGATGTGTGCAAAATTTTAGCCCTTTTTTTTATTTCTCAAAGAATGGAAAGTTTCAACAATAGCCTTAGGGTTACAATTTATACACAGTGGGTCTGGCTAAGGAATCAAGAGACGAGTGCGGCAGCAGAATTCCTTCTGTGGTCCGCACTTTATTACCTGGTGTCCACTTCCTTTTGATGATCTGCGGTCCGCAGATTTAGCTGTGGCCACAAATTTTGGTGCGGACCGAAGAATTTTTTGTGCGGCCGCACTTCGGCTGTTTTTCTGACAAACAAACTTCATAGAATTTGAATTTTTCCATCTCAAGTTGTGCGGTTAGCACAAGAATTGTGCAGCCGCATTTGCCTTTTTCTATAGCATCCAAAATTGTGAGGTCCGCACTTTTTCCATCCTTAACCAATTTTTCTGAGCACAGTTCTTGTAAAGCACACATATTCCTGCAGCACACTTCAAATCCAGTTAGCACAAAATAAGACCTATCTAAAAAAGAAGAAAATAAAATAAAAATAAAAAGAAGCATGGTTTGCCTCCCAAGAAGCGTCTGATTTAACGTCGCGGCTTGACGCATACTACCATCACTTCAAATGAATCACTGCCACCATGTGGCCATCATCATCTTGTCCCAAATAATGCTTCATTTGGTGACCATTGACTCGGAATACCTCATCATTCTTCAAGTCCAGTGCACCAAAAAGTGTCACACCCACAATTTCAAAGGGACCACTCCATTTGAATTTTAGCTTTCTGGGAAACATCTTCAATCGTGAGTTGAACAACAAAACAAGATCGCCCACCTTGAAATCCCTGTTACGGATGTATTTTTCATGAAGGTATTTCATCTTATCTTTATATAAGGACAAACTTGTGTATGCATGGTACCGGAACTCATCCAACTCGTTCAAATGTGCCACCCTTAAGTTGGCGCGACACCCCACTCAAGATTCAACTTCTTTACAGCCCACATGGCTTTGTGCTCAAGATCCACCGGAAGATGACAAGCTTTGCCGAACACCAACCGGTATGGAGACATTACGATAGGTGTTTTGTAAGCCATCCTATAAGCCCGTAAAGCATCATCAAGTTTCTTGGACCAATCCGTCCGGCTGGCATTCACTATTTTGGACAAAATACTCTTTATCTCGGTTGGAGACTTCCACTTGACCGCTTGCTTGTGAATGATGGGGAGTCGTGACTTTATGAGTAACACCATACTTGGTGAGTAAGGTGTCAGAAGCTTTGTTGCAAAAATGCGACCCCCCATCACTTATGATAGCCCGTGGAGTCCCAAACCTTGTGAAAACATTCTTCTTCAGAAATGCCACCACACTTCTCGCCTCACTGTTGGGTAAAGCAACGGCCTCAACCTATTTTGACACAATATCAACCGCGGCCAAGATGTAGGTGTTTCCACAAGAACTCACAAAAGGTCCCATGAAGTCAATATCCCACACATTGAAAATATCAACCTCCAAAATAGTGGTGAGGGGCATTTCATTTTTTTTTAGATTCGACCGGCCTTTTGACATTTATCACAACGCTTGACTAGATCACTTTCATCCTTTTAAAGAGCGGGCCAATAGAAATCCTGACTTAGCACTTTGGCCGCTGTTCTTGCTCCGCCATGGTGACCACCATAAGGCGAAGAATTACAAGCTTCAAGAATAACATTTTTCTCTTCATCCGGTACACATCTTCTAATTAACCCATTCGTAAAAATCCGGAAAAGGTACGGTTCATCCCAATAATAGTCTTGACAACCCCGTTTGAGCTTCTTCCTTTGGTTTAAAGGGGACTCATCTGAGATAATACCACTTACAAGAAAATTTGCTAGATCCATGAACCATGGCACATCTTTCATTGAAATATCCAAGAGTTACTCATCGGGGAAAGTCATTGATTTCAAGGCCATCATGCGGCCTCCCCTCCTCCTCCAAACGAGACAAGTGGTCCGCCACTTGGTTTTCACTTCCTTTTCGGTGTTTGATGTCTATATCAAACTCTTGCAATAAAAGTACCTTTCTCATCAATCGGGCTTTGGAATATTTCTTTCTCATAAGGTAAAGAAGTGACGCATGATCCGTGTGGACAATCACTTTTGCACCCATCAAGTACGGGCAGAAATTCTCAATAGCAAACACAATGGCGAGGAGCTATTTTTCTGTAATGGTGTAATTGACTTGGGAATCATTCATGGTTTTACTAGCATAGTAGACCGAATGAAAGATCTTGTTGATACGTCACCCCAAAAATTCTCCAACCGCCACATCACTAGCATCACACATGAGCTCAAAAGGAATGCTCCAATTAGGAGGGGTGATAATAGGAGTAGTTGTCAACTTGAACTTGAGCAATTCAAATGCTCTCATGAATTCATCATTGATGTGAAATTTAGAATCTTTCTAAAAAATCTTGCACAAGGGGTTCACCACTTTGAAAAAATCCTTTATGAAGCTCGGGTAGAACCTCGCATGACCCAAGAAACTTCTCACGCCCTTCAAGGATGTTGGAGGTGGAAGTTTAGAAATCACCTCTATTTCGCCTTGTCGACCTCTATTACCTTCTTTGAAATCTTTTGGCCAAGGAAAATACCCTCCTCGACCATGAAATGGCATTTCTCCCAATTTAACACCAAGTTCGTTTCTTCACACCTTGTCAATACCTTATCCAAATTTGCCAAGCAATCATCAAAGGAATCCCCGACTACCGAAATGTCATCCATGAAGACTTCAAGTTAGTCCTCCACCATATCCGTAAAGATTTCCATCATACATCGTTGAAAAGTTGTCGGTGCATTGCATAAGCCAAATGGCATCCGCTTGAAAGCGAAAGCGCCATAGGGACAAGTGAAAGTTGTTTTCTCTTGATCTTCCGGGGCAATAAGGATTTGATTGTAGCCCGAATATCCATCTAGAAAGAAATAGAACGCCCGACCGGCTAACCTATCCAACATCTGGTCAATGAAGGGTAATAGGAAATGGTCTTTCCTTGTGACTTTGTTTAGCTTCCGATAGTCCACACACACTCTCCATTCGGTCACTGTTCTTGTTGGAATCAACTCGTTCTTATCATTGGTGACCACAGTTATGACCCTCTTCTTCGGAACATATTGCACTTGAGAAGTTCATGAACTGTCAAAAATAGGGTAGACAACCTTGACATATAACCACTTTATGATCTCCTTTTTTACCACCTCTCGCATGGCTTCATTGAGTCTCCTTTGATGTTCAATGGAGGGTTTGGCATCTTGTGAATGTAAAATGTAGGGCTTATTCCCCGAATATCTGCCAAAGTCCACCCAATAGCTTTCTTTCTCTTATGGAGAACCGCCAATGTAGAGTCAAACTGCACGTTAGTCAAACAAGAGGAAAGAATAATCGGTAAAGTAGAGTAAGTGCCAAGGAATTTGTAACACCCTGTACAATTGGACTAGGCGTGGATATGTTAAATGGGTATTAATTTAATATTTCATACATATGAAGTCCTAGTGGAATGAGTATGGGTAAAATTAGTTGTTTCAGAATTAAGATGGAGAGTGAGGTGCATAAGATTCGACAAAATCGATAAGTTTACAAAAGGCACATCTTCCATCAGGATTTAATGAAACTTTGTAAAGAATTTGGGAAATATCAAAACACAGAAGTTGTAGGCCTTTGAAATAGCTTTCCAAAAATATATTGTGGATCCCGAACGGATATCTGTGCAAAACGTTATGTGCGTTTTACAAAGCAGTGCGATATATGTGCGCCCAGGTGCGCGCCCAGAGGATCACGTGCGCGGCCATGCACTTAAGGCAGTGCTACTGCCTATTTGCGTGGTCGAGTGCGCGGTTAGGCCTTCAGGCATGCAGGGGGTGCACTTGGGGGGTCATTTTAAATCCCTACTTCGTCCCTCACACCCCCAAAACACAAACACTTGCTCTAGGAAGGGGAGCTCTCAAAAACCTAACTCGTTAAAGGTCCCTCCACCATCCAAGGTCAGTTCTAATGGTGCTTCTAAGTTATATTAAATTTCCCAACATCTTATTAACATGGTTAAACCCTTAATATCATTAGATATTCGATTTGGACATCATTGTTGAGAGAAGGAACCCTAGAACTCGAATTCAAGAGGATTGAACTTCAAAAAGGTAATGTCTTCACCCTCTAATTGATTCCAACATTGGACTAATGATATTAGACTCTAGTTTATGAGATATGAGTTGATGGGTTTGATAGAAAAGCATCAACAGTTATAGGTTTGGGTTGTTGATTGTTGATTATTGGTTAAGGGTGATGTTTACCTTAAGGGTGATGAAGAATGATGTTGATTATAACCATTTGAGACTTTAGAATTTATCTAGGAGCAAAAAAATGGGTTATAGGGTGTAGAAATACCATTAATAAGGAGTATGAAGCTTATGCCACCAAGTTCTTGATAAAATTCCTAAGTGACCAAAACATGACTAATGTTGCTAATTTGGAATCCCCTTGACTTGTATTGATATAGATTAAAGTTGAAAGGGTTGGCGAATGTTGTATCATGCACAAGAGCAGGAAGTTAAGGTATATGAGGCTAACTCTCTATATTTGGGAATGTTAATGATTCTCCCTACACTATGTTTATTTTACCACTTTACTAAGTGCCTCAGAAATATAGTGAAGCCTAGTTCCTTGAATAGTTGTAGAACTTCTATTCTCTAGCTTCGTAACTCATTCATGACTTTCATTCTGAACGTTGTGAAAACAGTGCGCAATAAATATAGACTTAGGTTTGATGCCCATGAGTCTCAGTCTATATTACTCAGCATGTCATAAATAGTTGAAGTTTCAGTTTTCATAATCAGTTCAGGAATACATGTCTCAGTCTAGTTCTATTCAGCATTCAAGTATCATGTAACTCAATATGATTCAGTATTTCAGTATCATCTATTGTAGTATGGTTCTCTATTCATGATATTAAATCCATGAATGTTGAACCCTTGTATTTGGGCTCGAGGTCACAGTTAATGGTTTATGCATATTTTGACCTGAGGCCACAGCTATGTATACGTATACTTGGGCGCGAGGTTGCAGTTTGTGCACATATATATTGGGCCTGAGGCCGCAGTTTATTTATTCAGATAAACAGGTGGTTCATCATTCAGAAGAGGGTGTATTCATATCATTACTTCCTTTGTTCAGTTCAGTTATCAGTTATCATTTCATTTACCAGTTATTAGTTATCATTATCATTTTAGTTATTAGTTATTAGTTATCATTATCATTTCAGATATCAGTTATCATTTTAGTTTCAGTTTCAATAGTTATCATTTCATTTATCAATTATCAATTCTCAGTCATTAGCTTAGGTTCAGTTTCAGTATTTATAATTATTTTTTCAGTTGCTTTACATACCAGTGCAATTCAAATGTACTGATGTCCTTTTTTGCCCTGGGCCTGCATCTCACGATGCAGGAAATGATTTACAGGTTAACGATTTAGAGTGCTAGGATTCTCGTACCAGTTATTTGGTGATCCCTAGTTCTTTCGGGGCATAATCATTACCTTAAAATCTTTCAGTATTAGAGACAGTCGGTGTTTTCAGTACTTCATTAGAGGCTTCAGAGACTAGAATAATAGTTAGACAGAGTCACAGGCATTTAAGCTTAAGTAATGTTGCTACACATATGTTTCAGACTTATATTAGTATTTCCGCACTTTTATTTATATCATCCAGACTTTCAGTATATCAGCATATGTTAGTTTATCTTCCACATTCAGTATGTTATGACATCACATGTTGATTCAGCCAACCTGTTGGTTCGCTCGGTCGCATGTAGTCAGGCACCGAGTGCCGTGTTATGTCCTGGCCCAGGTTCGGGGCGTGACAATGCTTGGTATCAAAGCACAAGGTTCAAGAGTCCTAGGGAGTCTATGAAGTCGTGTCCACCGGAGTTTCCTTATTGTGTGCACCGGCCACTCATATAAACGGTTAACTACCAAGACATCCAGGATTGTCTCATTTCCTTCTACTCTAGATCGTGCCATGAAGCTTAGAGAAATAGGTAACCTTCTTTTCCTATCGAATTCCAGACGTATCGAATACCCAAGAGACCGGTAAGAAAACTCCAAGGTTCTATAGAGGATTATTTCCCATTGGGGTATAACTATGGAGCACATGTTAGTAATAAATGAGACTTGAGAGGATGTTGGAAGTGGGATGCAATGGATAGTAGTACACATCAGAGCATAACCTTACAAGAAAGTACGAAAGCAGTTATTACATTTTATGGTCATCAAATTACCTCAATTACCAGTTATATAGTCTTTCAGTTAGCAAGTTTATGGTTATTCAGTATGCCAGTTATCAGTTATTCAGTTACCAGATCTCCAATTCTCAGTGTATCAAAATTCTGGTGACTGGTGAGTATACAGTGGTGCCTATGGGTGCTAAAAGAAAATGTAAGTATCAATGATTATAGCGAAATCCTCGCATATTTTAGGTCTGGATTAAGATGAAGATTCACCGGATGGCGCAGGAAGTGATTTATCAGATGATGGTATACTTTGAGTGATAAGTTTGTACATGGTAGTGTATTCGTATGTGTTTTACCTCCTAAAACAACTTCATTTAATTCTTGGGAATGGAGCCACGAGTTGGATGGTGATAGTTCATATGTGAGACCCTAACATTGGTCACTACAGTTTTGGACAGAAAAGAGCCTAAGGGAAAAATACCTAGGAGTCAGGAACGTTTGTTATTATCAGAGTTGTATTTTTCGTACGACTCATGTATATGACTAAGAATACATGATGTACGAAATGAGAACCAAGAGCAGCCGATATTGAATTTCAAAGAATTATTATAAGTGGTTTATATTTATTAAAATAAGAACTAGAAAGTACCATGTTAGTGAATTTGTATAAGAAGTGGTTGTTTTTGTGAGATAAAAGATATGTCAGTTCCCCTTCAGATGATGTGATTATGTGTTTAAGCCGGAGGTTTATAGTCTAAAGTGATTTTGAAGTGTATAAAAAGTTTGGGGATAGATATTCCAATTTCGTTTAAGATAGAT
Source organism: Nicotiana undulata (assembly GCA_005239495.1). NCBI lineage: Eukaryota > Viridiplantae > Streptophyta > Magnoliopsida > Solanales > Solanaceae > Nicotiana > Nicotiana undulata. Next base: position 9,970 of record ML293377.1, on the reverse strand, counting down.
GAACTTTCCCTAAGTGTGATCCATGTACATAGTTCAAAACAAAAGATAGTATACGACCTCACAATAGGGTCGGATGATGAGGGAAGTTAGGAATAAGCTTATGCTTCACTTTAGTAATTCAAAGTAGGAGAAGAAAATATGATGCTAGCAGGTGGTTAGTAAAAGGATAGTAAGTAAGTTTTGAAAAGATACTACAAAGTAGCAATTTCAGCAGAGCTAGTTGGAGCACAATTTGATTTACTTAGTAAAGTTAACACTAGTGAGTGAGTAACAGTTTGAACCACCGAACGCATGTTAGAACCCGAAAAGTTTAAGTTAAATCTTAATTATAGTGACAGTGAGGAAAAATCAGCTAATAGTGAGAGAGCAAACAATAGAAGAATAGCCTTTAGGAGTTATCGAAATGTGGTTTCTCAAAGATTGACAGTGTGAGCAGAGTTAAATTATTAAGATTGTGTATGATAGTTGTGAATACATTAGCTTTCCTCTAAGTGAATAATTTAGTTTTTCCTAGTAAGGAGGATTTCTCAGAAATAAGTCGGAAGGTGAGTCTTCATTGATGTAAAGTGCAAAGAATTACTGAAGATAAAAAAGTTTTTCGGATCCCAACAAAAGAGAAGGATGCACATGTACAAGACCTTAACCTTTGGTCTAAAGGGGAGATGGGAAAATCATCACTTAGTCCAGTTGAAGATTTGAAACCATCATAGTTAGCATGGGATATAAAAAAGGAACTGTAAAATCATGCCTAGCTATGTATCACGAGGGTAGTGCCATTGCATGAGACTCTATCTTCAGAGTATAGACTTAGCTTACAACAATTCTATAAGTGTTTTCAGGAAGTATCTTAAAAAGATAATCAAGTATGGGAAGTACAACTCATGATTGAGGTTATATAGTGAAAGAAGCTCACCGCTTAGAAAGTCTAGGAGTTCGACTTTTGAACTTCGAAGATGGTGGCATTGTTCTCCAGAATAGGACTTGTTTCTCCTTAGTAGCCAAAGTGAAGGCGAAACGGTTTGATGACCCCTACTTGTTGCAGTAAAAAGAGGGATTCATAGGCATAAAATGATAGCTTTTGAATAAGGGGGAGATAATGACACTTTGAGGTACCGAGATAGACTGTGTTCCAGACATAGGTAGACTTAGAGAGGAAGATCACATTAGAATTCCATAATTTCAGGTATTCTACCAACCAAGGTCCCAAAAGATGAAAATGATCTCAAGGAGGTTTATTGGTGGACCAAAATGAAAAAAAACGTCACAGACTTTGTGGTCAAGTGTCCGAATTATCAGCAAGTGAAAGTTAAGCAGCAGGAAGCCTAGTGTTTTACCACATAATACACATACTCTTGAGGGGAGATTGTAAGTGTGGACTTTTTAACAGGATTATCTCACTCATTTTAAAAGCACGATGTGACTGGGTGATTGTAGATCGACTTACCAAGTTAGCTCACCTATTTCCAATGAAGACTACAAATTTAGTAGAGGATTATGCCAAGTTGTATATCCAAGAAATGATAAGAGTGCATGGGACCCCGTTCTCCATCATTTTATATCATGGTGCTTAGTTTACGATGAACTTTTAGAAGTCCTTTCAGAAAGGATTAGGCACAAGTTTTCCATTCTCAGAAAGATGGCCAAGCAGAGGGCATTATTCAAACACTTGAGGATATCCTTGATTTTAAAGGTGATTGGGATGATCACATACCTCTCATTGATTTTTCTAAAATTAACACCTACCATTCTAGTATCAATATGGCATCGTGCGAGACTCTGTATGGGCGAAGGTGTAGATCGCCAATTGGTTGGTTCAAAGTTGGTGTAGAGGAGTTGTTGGGACCAAATTTTATCTATCAGACTATGGAGAAAGTTAATTTGATTCAAGAGCGTTTGAAGACGTCTTAGAGCTGCCAAAATTCCTATTTGAACATGCGGCATAGAGACCTAGAGTTTCAAGTTGATGATTGGGTGTTTTTGAAAGTTTCGCCTATGAAAGGCGTTATGAGATTTGGGAAGAAGGGAAAGCTTAGGCCCTGTTATATTGGGCCATATAGAATCTTGCGAAGGACCGGTCAATTAGCTTATGAGTTAGAGATGCCACCAGAATTTGCGGCTATACAACCACTATTTCACGTATCATGCTATAGCATTCAAGTTTCTAGTACTTAGTTACTCATGTCAGTTCAGTACTCAGATACTCATGTCAGTTGAGTACTCTGATACTCATGTCAGTCCAATACTTAGACATTCATGCCATCTTAGTACTCAAATTACTCAAATATTCGTGCCAATTCAATATTCATATATCTATATTAGTTCAGTATTCACGTATCCATGGAAGACCAACATTCAGCCAATGTAGTAGTCATTCAGTTCAGTATCTCAACGGTTCAGTAGTTATGTATTCATTCAGTTTAGCATGCAAGTGTAAATGAAAGTTCATGTTTCAACCAGACCTGTTTAAGGTTCGGAGTTTGCAAAAGTTACAATCAGGACATTCATTCGAGGACGAATGATCCTAATAGGGAGATAATGTAACACCCCGTACATTCGGACTAGGTGTGGATATGTTAAGTGGGTGTTAATTTTATATTTCAGACATATGAAGTCCTAGCTGGATGATTATGGGTTAAAATAGTAGTTACATAATCAAGATGGAGAGTGACGTGCATTAGATTCGACAAAATCGACTAAGTTTACAAAACGTCCGTCTTCCATCAGAATTTAGTGTAAATTTGTAAAGAATTAGGGAAAAATCAAAATAACTAAGTTGTACGCCTTTGGAATATATTTCCAACGATATATTTTGGAGCCCCAACGGATCTCTGTGCAAAAAGGTATGTGCGTTTTAGAGAGCAGTGCACAATATTCGCGCCCGGAGGATCACGTGCGTGGCCGCGCACTTGAGGCAGTGCTACTGCCATTTTGCGCGGTCAGATGCGCTATCAGGACTTCAAGTGCGCGGGGGGGGGGGGGGGGGGGGGGCCCTTGGGGGGGTTTTTTAAACTCCCTCTTCTCTCCCCCCCCCCCCAAAAACAAAAAAA
>MDKH01091406.1:0-59836 GCA_005239495.1 Nicotiana undulata | reverse complement strand
AGTACCTTTGATGTGAATAATACACAACAATACAAGAAGCTCTTCTTCTTCTTGAAATCTTCAAAAAGTCCTAGATATCTCGTCAATTTTTTGTGCTTTTCGCTTTTAAAAACAAGCTAGCCATCACATTTCATAATGGTAAAAATACCATCAAGGAATGCTTTGTGCCTATCCAATCATGGTATTGTATGCCTTGATGAATTTAATATATCCAACTAGTTGAAGGCCTAAATACAAAGAAACATTGTGTTGGGGCCATACAAATCTGAGGATTTTGCTTCAGGCTTTTAATGGAGACACAGGAGGAGCAAGCAACAGATTCTTCATAAATACTTGTTCTCAACCTAGAGTGTGATGTCTGAAATCAGAGGACTCTATCCAATTCATAAGTTATATTTGGTGGAGTAACTCAACAATAGCATTTGCCTTTTAGACTGTTACAAAGCAAAATAGTATTGAACCATGATAAAAGCAACTTATGCAGATATTATAGCAAATTTGGCACATAACCAAAGTGACATTCTCAGGAGGTTTCTTTTGCTTACTGGCTTAATGCAATGAATGTAGTTCCGGAGAAAATGCAGTGACATGCCAGAGAATTAAATCCCAACGAAGGAATATTAGGAGGGAAAAGAGGAGAAGTTACAGTTAAGAGTGAGCGAAACAACGAATGGGGAGAAATGAGCATCAACCTACAGTATGTTTCAACCACAGCAATGCTAGGGACAGCCTGCAATGAAATGATAATGATATTAAGCATTCACAACTGGTACAATGAACCTTCAAAAGAAAAAGTGAACGAGGAAATACTAGCTTGCTCCCAGTCAGAGTAGAGTTAGTATGATAATAAAGCTGCAGCAAATGTGAATGGATAACTCCTCTTCCAAATGACATGATCAAAGCAAATAAAACCACAAGAAAGAGTGGACAAGGGAGACCTACAAATCCATTCATAAAATCTTAAAGTATTACTCATGAGTGCTAAACCTGTTTTTATATATAGAAGGCAAGTAGATGAATTGATCAGTGATCTTGAGATTCTCTTGAGAAAAAAAATATTTTTTCTTTTTACTTTTGGAAAAGACCAACAGGAGGAAACCATAGTAAGTACCTGTCCAGAAAACATTGATTCTTCCATCTGATAAGCCAGTTTCAAGCACAAATTTGTGGAAAATCCTGATAACAATGATATTGGCAGCGGGCTAACTTCACGCATCACCACTAACCTCTCGTTAGACTGCAAGTTTGGTCCAGGTAAAAGCTCAGTAACCCCAGCAGAGGTTAACCAGTGCATCACAGTTTCACAAGCAGGCTGGGCCATTGTGTAGGACACAACCCAAAACATCCCAACTGATCTATCATCCAAATTCATGTAATCCATCATGCGTTCTCCTGATTTTATGGAAATGAAAGAAAGATGATAATCAAAAGCCATCTCAAAGGTGAAGGGTTTGGATAGGCGAAGTAATACTCCATAGCCAGAAACCGAAGAGATGCCCAGTTCCATCCAAACCTAGTATAAACACAAAGACCCTCTATGTTCACTAGAATTGGCTGCATGAAAGCACAACAGAAAAGAGAGAAGACCCCTCCCTGACTCACATAGATGGAAAAAGGTTTGAGCAATTTTAACATTTAAGAACACAAGCTAACCATCCACACGACATTAGACTAGGACGCATTGAGAGGGCTGCATACCCATTCAACCCAAGTAGGTTCTGCTCAGTTCCTCATGAGTTACCAAACTAAAGCCTACCCAGAGCTCCACTGGACACGGAAAGTATCTTCAGATTGGGTTCAGCAGCTTGATTGCTGCTAGCCCTTGAAAAAGAGGTACTCCAACATTGCGCGAGAAACAAATTACTCTCTTGGTCTCCTTAACTAGACACTGAGCTTAAGATATTAGTTGGGCTTATATATTGAGTACAAGCGAAGAAAATATCAAATGATGGTTGAAAAGTTAGTTTGATTAATGTAATGGAAAAGAGCCAACTATACCCCTGTAATTTGATTAAGGTAACGGAAAAGAGCCAACTATACCCCTGTACTATTGAAAAGAAGTTTGAATATATCCTCTGTTGCACTATGTGGTTATTTCGGACCCTACCATTATACTATGGGATAAATATACCCTTATTTTGGACTAAGTGGCACATGGCTGCACTGATTAAAAAGACTCATCCCCATTTTTTAACCCGGTTCACTCAAACATTACCCATTACCCGACCCAAAGTCCTCCAAACTTAAGAAAAGCCTCTGAACGAAAAAGACCCCTTATATCAATTGATAAGGAAGAAGAGCATGATCACGATTGCGCCAACCAGTTTCTTCACATAAATCGAATGCGACAGGTGACTGGACCATCGCCGTCCTTTTCCCTAAAGTGGAATCTTGTGGCATTGTTGGAATAATACTTACGGACTACTTCGCCTGCAGCATCAGCAGCTTTACAGGTAATTTTGGAAAGTTGGTTTAGCCCCATGTCCCTCACCATTGTTCTGTTAAAATTTGAATGCAGGGAGAAGTTAAATCAAATAGTTTTCCCTACTTTCAATGATGTTGATCCTTCTCAAGTGCGAAAGCAAATTGGGCGCTTCGGTGAAGCTTTGGCTATACACAAGGAACAATTTGGGGTTCAAATCATTGAAAAATGGACAGCTACTAGGTAGGTGTACTGGTAAAGTAAGAAGGAAGATGTTAGATAGTTCTGTGTAAATAGTCCTAGTCCCATATATAGTAGGAGTCGAGTATGTCCTAGTCCCTTATGTAGTAGGAGTAGAATATGTCCTAGTCCCATATGTAGTAGGAGCAGAATATGTATTATATGTAGGGCTCATTGGATCATTGTTAATACTTAATATATATAGATTTTTCTCTCGTGCATTCTCACATGGTATCAGAGCTTCAGTGAGAAAATTATCGTTGTGCGTCATTCTAGCGACATCCGGGAAGAAAGATCTCATCGTCGTGCAATTTTCCGGCAACTTCGTCTTGTTCCCAAGGTTCATCATTGCTACAGTAGTACTGCGCATATATTAGTACCACCATCAGATCTGAAACCCTTGTGCGACCAAACCCCAGAAATTCCAGTCCCATCGGAACAGAAAAGTCAGTCACCGTGCGTCTTTCTGGTTGACAACTCAAGATTCACTTGCGTTATCTCCTCATTGGTAAGTGTTGTGCGAAAACCAACACTACCATCTTGTCCGGGAAAGTAAGACGACAAAACCCAGTCAATCGCTCCAGCTGAAAGTCAGACGCCTCCACGCGCCGCCGGTGCGTGTGGGCCATTTCGGCCACTTTTTGACAAAGCTTCTTCAGGACAACTTACTCGTCCACTGTTTTCAAGCCTACCCATATAAATTACATCATATTCTGATAACTTTTATTTTTTCTGGCTTGAACAGTGCACTTTTACCGGCACAAACACTAATTTCCATTAACTAGTAGCTTGCAAATATTTTCGCCAAGTCTCTCACTGGTCTTCGTATTAGTTACATATGTAACAAGCTCGGTACATGTAATTTTGTTGATTAGCATGATTCAAGGAGACTTGATTTAGGAGTGTTTATTAGCATGATTCCAGGAGATTTGATTATATTTAGGAGATCTGATTTTATTTGATAGCTGGATTGATTGTATAGATTTATTTTATTTCTTTAATTAGCACTAGGAGCTTTGTATGAATTTCCTTGCTCGTGGGATGTAAATATACACATAAATACAAGAAGCTTTTTCTTTTTCTCAAAATCTACATGGTATCAGAGCACTCTCCTTTTTTAGGTGAGTTATCTCCCTCGCAGCATTAGGGTTCCTTTTTTACCGAAGGGGTCGAGTTTACTCTCTCTTGTTGGTTGTCCGTAACACAAACTCCTTCCGATTTACTTCTAGTTGGGCTGAAATATGGAGACATTCAAAGAGACGGTTTCTTGAGAAATCTTGTCTTCGGATGAAATTCAGCTTGTCCGTCGCCTCCTAGCCAAACTTGACTCCGCTAATGTTGCCACATCCAATCATATGCAATCAGGTACTACCTTTGCTGATAGCTTTAATTCTTGGATCGTCGATTCTGGTGCAAATAGACACATGGTAGGCTCTTCTAAAGGCATTCAAAACTATTCTCCGTGTCCCAAAGGAGATAATGTTAAGATAGCCAATGGTTCTTTAACACCTATCTCTGGAACATGTTCTGTTATTTGTACTCCTAATATTAAACTATCATCCGTGCTCCATGTCCCCGAGTTCCCTATCAATCGTTTATCTGTTAGTTCCATCACCAAAGCTCTAAACTGGAAAAATCGAATTTTTCCCTGATCATTGTATTTTTCACGATCTTCAAACAGGGAAAAGGATTGGCAGTGGTAGATTGCCTGATGACTTGTATATATTATATGGGATTCAAAACTCTAGTCAAGCCTTTTTTTGGGGAAATTAAGGATGTCAACCAAGAAATAATACAACGGCATAGACGGTTAGGACACCCATCATTCTTTGTTTCGAAGAAGTTATATTCCGATTTGTTTTCAAGGACTAGATTTGAATCTTTGTTCTTTGATGCGTGTGAATATGCCAAGCATACGAGAAACTCTTATCCAGTGAGTGATCATATAAGCACAGCTCCGTTTATGACTATTCATTCTGATGTATGGGGTCCTACCCAAGTTGTCTCTTTGTCTGGTAGTCGATGGTTTGTTACTTTCATTGATTGTTGCAGTAGGATGACTTAGGTATATTTGTTAAAAGCCAAAAGTGAAGTTTTCTCTTGTTTTTAGTCATTTCATAAGATGATTTGTACTCAGTTTGATGCCAAAATAAAAATCTTGAGAACTGACAACGGCAGCGAATACATGGATAAAAGATTTGGTGCCTATTTGGAGTCAAATGGGATAGTCCACCGAACTAGTTGTCCTTACACTAGTGCACAAAATGGGGTCGCTGAAAGAAAAAATAGGCACTTGTTATAAGTAGCAAGATCTCTTATGTTCATCATGCATCTACCAAAACCTTACTAGGGGATGCTATTCTAGCGGCTGCTTATCTTATCAACATAATGCCACTTAAACCCCTCAATTTTCAAATTTCTCTGGAAACTTTAAAGGGTAAGAATGAATATATTGTTCCGCCAAAGGTGTTTGTTTTGTCCATACTAGAAATTCTAGGAAACTTGATCCTAGAACTATAAAGTGTGTTTTCATTGGGTATTCTCCGACACAGAAAGGTTACAAATGTTACCATCTCCCTCTAGGAGATCTTTTGTTAGCATGGATGTTATCTTTTGAGAATTTGAACCCTATTTCAGTATTACCTCATCACCTCTTCGGGGGAGAGCAGTAAGGAGGAAGAGGTGATTCTACCTAGTTCCATTACTGGGCCTCTTGATAACATTGTCACCGGGGAAAGTGAAATTGGAGAAAGAATTCAGGGGGAGACTATTGGGCATTTGGATAGGCCTAATTTGAAAACTTACTCAAGGAAATATAGAGCGGAAGAAGCCATCATGCAATCTACCGAAGTTGAACCTTCTTCTACTGGTGAGTTATCTACATTTCCTAATGAGCTAGATGAACCTACTGCTCTCAGAAAAGGAGTCAGATCTTGCACCACCAAACACCCTTTATCTAATTGTGTCTCGTATAATTCTTTGTCTCCTTCCTATAGAGCCTTTGCCTTGTCTATTTCTTTTATGTCTATTCCAGAATTGGAGGGAAGCTTTTGCAGATCCTAAATGGAAACAAGCTATGATTGAAGAAATGAAGGCCTTGTCAAAAATGAGACATAAGAACTTGTCACTTCACCACCAGACAAGAAGTTGGTTGGCTGCAAATGGGTCTTTACTGTGAAGCACAAAACTGATGGCTCAATTGAAAGATTCAAAGCAAGATTGGTGGTTAAGGGATTCACTCAGACTTATGGAGTGGATTATCGAAAGACATTTGCCCATGTTGCTAAGATGAACACTGTCAAAAACTTTTTATCTTGTGCAGCTAATCTTGATTGGGACTTGCAACTGTTTGATGTGAAGAATGCATTTCTTCCTGGAGACTTAGAAGAAGAGGTGTATATGGAGATTCCTCCTGGATTTGATACTTTACAGAGTCGAGGAAAGGTATGCAATTGAAGAAAGCCTTATACGGACTGAAGCAATCCCCAAGAGCTTGGTTTGACAGATTCAGCAAAGCAATGATCTCTTTCGTTTACAAAAAAAGCAATGTTGATCACACCCTCTTCATAAGACATCAAACGGGTAAACTCACTCTTCTCATAGTTTATGTTGATGACATAGTAATGACAAGAGATGTCTCGATTGAAGAAGTTGTTGGCACATGAATTTGAGATCAAAGATCTAGGAAAATTGCAGTACTTCTTGGGAATTGAGGTTGCTAGATCCAAGAGAGGAATCTTTATTTCTCAAAGGAAGTATATTCTGGATCTTTTGAAAGAAATTGGCATGACAGGTTGCCAACCCGCAGAATCGCCCATTGAAAGCAATCACAATTTACAAAGCGGAGTCGAAGATCAGTTGATAAGTAGAGATATCAAATGCTGGTTGGAAGACTCATTTATCTCTCTCACACTAGACCAGACATAGCCTATTCAGTTAGCCTGGTGAGTCAGTTCATGCATGATCCCCGAGATCCTCATATGCAAGTTGTCTTTCACATTTTGTAGTATCTGAAGTCTGCTCCAGGGAAAGGTCTACTTTTCTCCAAACATGATCACTTCCAAATAGAAGCCTTTACAAACGCGGATTGGGCTGAATCTCTAGATGACAGAAGATCAACATCCGGTTACTGTACGCTCGTAGGAGAAAACTTGGTTACTTGGAGAAGCAAGAAGCAAAGTGTAGTTGCTAGATCAAGTGCGGAGGCAGAATATAGAGCTATGGCACAGGGTGTTTGCGAACTACTTTGGCTACAAAAGCTACTACAAGAATTAAGACTATATGAAAAAGGAAAACTTTTCTTGTATTGTGACAATAAAGTTGCCGTCAGTATAAGCTCATAATACTGTCAAGCATGACCGAACAACGCATGTGGAAATTGATCGACACTTCATCAAAGAAAAAGTTACAACTGGTGTCTTGAGTTTGTTTCATGTTACATCGAAAAAACAGCTAGCTGGTGTGTTTACCAAAGGTCTCAACAAGCGAACTTTTCATACTTTGAGCTGCAAGTTGGGTATGTGCGACATCATTGCACCAACTTGAGGGGAGTGTTGATTAGCATGATTTCAGGAGATTTGATTATATTTAGGAGACCTGATTTTATTTGATTTTATTTGATAGCTGGATTGATTGTATAAATTTTTTTTATTTTCCTTAATTAGCATTAGGAGCTTTGTATAAATTCTGTTACTCATGGGATGTAAATATACACATAAATACAAGAAGTCTTTTCTTCTTCTCAAAATCTACAGATTTGTATGCACCGGTTTGAGGGGAGTATTAGATAATTATGTGTAAATAGTCCTAGTCCCATATATAGTAGGAGTCGAGTATGTCCTAGTCCCTTAAAAAAAAAGTTCAATGTATGAACAAGGGATACAAGGATGAAAGCTCCGTCCCAATTGAGTACTGTATGGCGATAATGTACACACTTTTATCAAGTTTTGAAATGTCAAATTCCACACGAAGAGATCATCATTTCATAGTTTGATGGTAGATGGCCTCATAAAAATTAGGCCAGAATATTATCAACACAGACCTCCAACACCAGCACTGTGCTTACTGCTTAGCCTTGCACCTAAAGCACAAAAGTTGAAATCATACATGCATATCACTGTGTTAATATCAGTATTCGAAGTCATTGTTTTCTTGCAACAATAATGCAAAAAGAGGTTATCGCTCCATGCAGTCCATAAAAATATGTGCTTCAAACAATGACACCCAAAGTGATCCAAACTATTTGAGTCTCAACTTTGAGGAATTAGATTAATATCGACATTATTGTATATTGGATGCTGAAATTAGCTATTTTAGTTGCAATTTGATTGCTCCCTGTTGCAATTTATGTGACACACTTTCCTTTTTAGTCTATCTCGGGAATAATGATACCTTTCTACATTTAGAAACAATTTAACTTTATAATTCTCATTTTACCCTTAGTGAGATGAATTATCATGACACGGATATCTATGGCTTGTTATTTTTTTTGAGAAGGTATTTGTATATTAATAAAAAACTACACAAAGGGTGTGTAGTCCCCCATATTTACAATAATCAAAGCAAATTCCAAATCCTTAGTCTTCTCATAAGGATTCTAATACATCAAAAATAGATTCAAGTACTTCTAAGACTTCTTGTTTACACCAAAAATAAAACAAGACAACACATCAAAAATACGTGTCTTTGGGAGCACGTGTTTTGTTCATAACCTTACTCCAGGAAAAGAGTCCTCGTGCTCTTAAGTGCGTATTTCTGGGTTACTCGAGAACGCAAAAGGGATATCGATGCTATTCTCCTGACCTCACCGCTTACGTCTGTTGATGTTACCTTCTTTGAAACCCACTCATACTTCACAGGTCTAGATAATCACTTAGATATTTTTGAGGTGCTACCAGTTCCCTCTTTTGGAGATTCAGTCACTATCTCCCATTCATCTTCCTCTATAGCTCCCGTTGCAGCTCCACCACCTATAGCTCCAGTTCCACCAACTACAGCAGTGCCACAACCTAGTCCAGTCCGGTCCAACCCTCTACAACTCAACCACCCCTGACTTACCGTCGTCCGCGCCCATCATCAGGCCCAGCTGATTCACGTCATGCACCTAACCCTGCTAATATTGCGTACTTGTCTCCTCTTAGTCAACCGATTGCACTACGAAAAGGTATACGGTCCACACTTAATCCTAATCCCCATTAAGTCGGTTTAAGTTACCGTCGTCTGTCATCAACTCATTGTGCATTTGTATCATCTTTGTCCTCTGTTTCCATCCCTAAGTCTACAGGTGAAGCACTGTCTCATCCACGGTGGCAACAGGCTATGATTGACGAGATGTCTGCTTTACATACGAGTGGTACTTGGAGCTTGTTCCTCTTCTTTCGGGTAAATCGACTGTTGGTTGTCGTTGGGTGTATGCAGTCAAAGTTGGTCCAGATGGCCAGGTTGATCGACACAGGGCTCATCTTGTTGCCAAAGGGTATACTTAGATATTTCGATTCGATTACAGTGATACTTTCTCTCTCGAGGCTAAAATAGCATCAATTCGTCTTTTCTATCCATGGTTGTTGTTCGTCATTGGCCTCTCTATCAGTTGGACATTAAGAATGTTTTTCTTCACGGTGACCTTGAGGATGAGGTTTATATGGAGCAACCACCTGGTTTTGTTGCTCAGGAGGAGTCTAGAGCCTTGTATGTCGGTTGCACCGGTCCCTCTATGGTCTAAAGCAGTCTCCTCGAGCCTGGTTTGGTAAGTTCAGAATAGTTATTCGGGAGTTTGGCATGACTTGTAGTGAAGCTAATCACTCTGTATTTAACGGCATTCTGCTTCAAATCTCTGTATTTATCTGGTCGTTTATGTTGACGATATTGTTATTACCGGCAATGATCAGGATGGTATTAGTAAGTTGAAGCAACATCTCTTTCAACACTTTCAGACTAAGGATCTGGGCAGATTAAAGTATTTTTTGGGTATTGAGGTCGCTCAATCTAGCTCAGGTTTTGTGATCTCACGACGGAAGTATGCCTTAGATATTCTTGAGGAGACGGGAATGACAGGTTATAGACCTGTTGACACTCCGATGGCGATGGATCCGAATTCTAAACTTCTGCCAGGACTAGGGAAGCCCCTTAGCGATCCTGCAAGATATATGCGGTTGGTTGGTAAATTAAATTACCTCACAGTGACTAGACCTGACATTTTCTTTCCTGTGAGTGTTGTGAGTCAGTTTATGGATTCTCCCTGTGATAGTCATCGGGATGCAGTTGTACGCATTATTCGGTATATAAAACCAGCTCCAGGCAAAGGTTTATTGTTTGAGGATGGAGGCTATGAGCAGATCGTTGGATACTCAGATGTTGATGGGGAAGGATCACCTTCTGATAGACGTTCTACGTCTTGATATTGTGTCGTAGTAGGAGGAAATTTGTTGTCTTGGAAGAGCAAGAAACAGAATATGGTTGCTCGGTCTAGCGTAGAAACAGAATATCGAGCAATGGCTATGGCGACATGTGAGCTAATTTGGATCAAACTAAAAGAGTTGAAATTTGGTGAGATCACTCATACGGGACTTGTGTTTGATAATCAAGCTGCTCTTTGCGTCAAATCCAGTGCTCCATTAGAGAACTTAACACATTGAGATTTGCCGTCACTTTGTTAGAGAAAAGATACTCTCGGGGGATATTGCTACAAAGTTAGTGAAGACAAATGATAAACTTGCAGATATTTTCACCAAGTCCCTCACTGGTTCTCGTATCAACTACATATGTAACAAGCTCGGTACATATGATTTATATGCACCAGCTTGGGGGGGGGGGGGGGGGGGAGTGTTAGAATAGTTATGTGAATCTATGTAATTAGTCTTAGTCCCTTATGTAATAGGAGTAGGTTATATGTTATGTATACATATAAATAGTAACATAGAATATCAATTAATAATAATTTCTCCCGTGCATTCTCACAAAGCTAAAATCGATAAGTTGGGCAACCTCAACTTACTGCTTTTTGGTTTATAAGTTACTTTGCTTAAAAGCCACTTTTTTTAAGCCAATCCAAACGGGCTCATAACCCCTTCAGCAGAATGATTTCAGCCACACTAACTCCAAAAGTCTAACACCTTAACCGGTCAAAATGATACCTTGGATACAACAGCAGTGGCATTATTTTTTTTGGATAGTTACTTCTGCATAGTACGCTAACGTCTACAGTCAACGCTAACGTCTTTCTATCTCTAACGTTCAACTCCTCAGCCCTAAACCCCCCTCCCTCCCCGCAACGCCAAACCCCCCAGTAGCGCCCACGCCGGCATCTGCTGCCTTGCCGCCAACCGCCGCCGTCGCAGGTGTTGCTCCAGGTAAGTCCATTCTCTCTCTCCATCCCTCTCTTTCTCGTTCTCTCCCCATCTCCTTCTTTCTCTTCTTTTTCTCTCCTTCTTCCTTCTCCTCTTATCTGTCAGGTGTCCAGGCGACCTGTCACAAGTCCGGTGACATTTGGTTTCCGGCGACCTCCCGGTGGCTTTTCCGGGGACACTTGCCCTTCATCTTCTTCCACTCTTTCTTCCTCTAACCCGTTCCCCCCTGTTTTGTGTGGGGGGGGTGTCTGTTTCTTTGGACAGGTGCAGATTTTTCCGGCGAGGACGGACTGTTTTCCGGTGACTTCCTAAACCCCGGCGACTTCCGAACAGCGATACGGCAGGTTGCAGCAGGACTTGCCAGCGTTCTTGAGCTGATTCTGACACGCTTCGGGAAAACCTGCACCAGATTCTTCCGTTCTTTATCTGGTATTCGTGGTATCGGTATTTTTATTGTTGTATTTTTTTCCTTTCTTTGTACCTTTGATATTTAGTTAGACCTGTTGGGTTACATCTGCCTCTGTCCATCACTTTAGTATTATAGCTAATACGTAGTTTGCCTCTGCTTAGTCGAAACCTTAATAGCATCTTGTGTACCTGTAGGTTTCTGTTTAGCCTATTCCTTTGTAGTCTTCTTTTTATAGCTTTGTGTTGGTCGAGTGGCGGGGCCGAGCGATGATGGAGTGAGGGCATGTCATCGGGGGAAGCGGGGGGAGCGAGGGGTAGAGGGGAAGGGTGGCAGGGGGGTAAGGCACCTTCTAGGTTGAGAGTGGGGTCATGGAACATAGGAACTCTAACGGGAAAGTCAATAGAGTTGGCAAAGATTCTCCATAAAAGGAAGATTAACATAGCTTGTGTCCACGAGACTAGATGGGTAGGGAACAGGGCTCGGGAGGCTGATGGGTTTAAGTTGTGGTATCCAGGGAGGGTGAGAGGGAAGAATGGGGTAGGCATTTTAGTTGATAAGGACCTAAGAGAGCTAGTGGTTGAGGTTAAGAGGGTGAATGACAGGTCGATGGCCATTAAGATAGTCGTTGGGAAATATACTCTGAACGTAGTTAGTGCATACGCGCCTCAGGTGGGTTTGGATGAGGAGGTTAAAAGACAACTCTGGGAAGATTTGGATGGGTGCGTATTCTGTCCACCGAGAAGCTTATTATAGGGGGGGGATTTTAACGGCCACACAGGGAGGTCGCCTGAGGGATATGACGGGGTGCATGGTGGCTTCGGATTTGGAGATAAGAACGGAGGAGGTACTTCGCTGCTGGAGTACGCTAAAGCTTTTGAGCTTGTGATTGCTAACTCGTGTTTCCCGAAGAAGGTGGAGCACCTGATAACTTTTCGGAGTACGGTGGCCAAGGCCCAGATTGATTATCTGCTTCTCCGGAAATGTGATAGAGGTCTATGCATGGATTGCAAGGTCATCCCGAGTGAGAACCTTACGACCCAGCATATGCTTTTGATAACGGACTTAGAGATCAGGTGGACGAGGAAGAGGAGGGTTATGTCTGGTATTCCTAGGGTCAGGTGGGGTGCATTGACTAAGGATAAGGCCCAAGAGTTGGGGGAGAAGTTGCTGGCTCTAGGGGCTTGGAGGAGTAGCGGGGACGCGAGCTGTATGTGGTCAATGACACAAATTGTATTAGAGAGGCGGCGAGAGAGGTGCTAGGGGTCTCAAAGGGCTTTTCTGGTGGCCATAGAGGGGACTGGTGGTGGAACGAAGAGGTCCAAGGAAAGGTGGAAGCAAAGAAAGCTGCGTATTTGAAGCTAGTAGAGAGTATAGACGAGGGGCAGAAGAGTGCCAATAGGGAGGGGTACAAGAAGGCAGGGAGAGAGGCGAAGTTGGCGGTTATTGCAGCCAAGGCCGCGGCGTTTAGTCGTTTATACGAAGAACTTGGGGTTAAAGGCGGGGACAAGAAGTTGTACAGGCTAGCAAAGGTGATGGAGCGGAAGGCCCGGGATCTGGACCAAGTGAGATGCATAAAAGACGAGGAGGGAAGAGTGTTAGTGGAGAGGGCACAGATTAGGCAGAGATGGCAGGCGTACTTCCATAGACTCTTGAACGAGGAAGGAGATAGGGGCATCGCATTTGGGGAGTTGGAGTACTCGGAGCGACAGCGAGATTTTGGATATTGTAGACGCATACGAGTGGGGGAGGTAGTAGAGGCTATGCGTAAGATGAGTAGGGGTAGAGCGCCTGGGCCGGGTGAGAACAGCAGGAGGAGACTCTGACTACTTTTCGGTTGAGATGGGGTTGCATCAGGGATCAACACTTAGCCCGTTTTTGTTTTCCCTGGCGATAGATTCTTTGACACGTCACATTCAAAGGGAGGTGCCTTGGTGCTTGTTATTTGCGGATGACATAGTATTGATTGATGAGACGCGAGGTGGCGTTAACGAGAGGTTGGAAGTCTGGAGACATACTCTAGAGTCTAAGGGTTTCAAGTTGAGCAGGACCAAGACAGAATACTTGGAGTGCAAGTTCAGCGGTATTACCTAGGAGGCGGACGGGGATGTGAGACTCGACACAAGTTATTCCCAAGAGAGAGAGTTTCAAATATCTGGGATCCATAATTCAGAAGGATGGGGAGATAGATGAGGACGTTACTCACCGTATCGGAGCAGGATGGGTGAAGTGGAGGCTCGCTTCCGGTGTTTTGTGTGATAAGAATGTGGCATTGAAACTTAAGGGTAAGTTCTACAAGGTAGTGGTCAGACCGACTATGTTGTATGGGGCAGAGTGTTGGCCAGTCAAAAAGTCACAAGTCCAGCAAATGAAAGTAGCAGAAATGAGTGTTGAGATGGATGTGTGGGAATCCTAGATTGGATCCCCTGTGGAGGCTAAGATGTGTGAGGCAAGGTTGAGATGGTTTGGACATGTTAAGAGGATAAGCACAGATACCCCAGTCAAGAGATGTGAAAGGTTGGCCTTGGGAGGTGAGAGGAGGGGTAGAGGTAGACCTAAGAAGTCTTGGGGTGAAGTGATTAGGCGGGACATGGTGCAGCTTGAGCTGACCGAGGACATGACCCTAGATAGAAGGGTGTGGAGGTGGAAGATTAGGGTGGAAGGTTAGTAGGTAATCATGCGTTTCCCTTTGTCTTCCTTAGTTCGATAGTATTAGTGCTAGTATGGTTACATCTTTTCCTTAGTTTGCTATAGTCGTGTGTCTTGTTCTGTTACTACTTACCTTCGGTAATTCCGTAGTTGCTAGCAGTAGTTCGCCATATTCTCGTGTGCTGCCTCGGACCTATTTGCCTGAATAGACTATCTTGCTATAACTTGTTATTAGTACTCCTTTCATATTCTTTGTTGTTATCTCCGATTTTAGTTTTCTAACGATTTGTCTTGCTATCCCTTGTTATCAGGGCTCCCTTCACCTTCTCTAGCCGAGGGTCATTCGGAAACACTACCCTTCCAGAGTAGGGGTAAGGCTGCATACATCCTACCCTCCCCAGACCCCACATGGTGGGAATATACTGGGCACTTGTTGTTGTTACTTGTGCATAGTCCATTTTCATTGTTTTGGTGAAATTGGTAAGATTAGAAGACAAAACATGAAATTTATAATGACCCAAAAGAGAAGAAATAATGACATTGACATCAAAAAACAAAGGCAGACAATACAGAGGAGGGGAGAGGCAATAGATATGTTGTTGGTTTACACCTTATTTGTTGAATCTAAAATCTATTGAGAAATGAACGAACATGTTTTAAACTCGTACAGTCGAATGAAAGGATTACCTTTGTTTACCTGTCTCCACCATTCATCAATTTGCTTTCCCTTTTGTAGCTGCTCATTATTCAAATATTCTCTTGTTGCTGTATTTAGTGTCCAAATGCGCAAGTTCTGACAACTGCTAATGAAATCAAGTAGGATACTTTGAGGATTATTGGGATCAGAGCTTTTCTCCTCTTTATGGAACGAAAGAATTTTTCTGGTTGTCTCCACCTAACAGAAAATTGTGAGAGTCACCAAAAAGATACTACAATCGACTCAAACATCAAAAACTTACTTTAATTACTCAAAATTATATCTTAATGAATAGCGGGAAAAGAAAATCAAAAATAAAAAGGTACAAGAAGATTGAGATACTAATGCTTTTAGACATGAAAAGAACTGCCAATGACGGATTTCTGGTTCTGCATCTGGAGGAGGAATCGTCTTTTTAAATTATGGTACACCTCAACCCCCCCCCCCCCCCCCCCCCCCAAAACCTCCCAAGGAGCCAACAGCGGCTTTTCCAACTTGCTCCATTGGTCACTCACCACCCCATGGTGGAGGGCCATTTCCACTACGCGATCATTCCCTAGGAAATCTCGAAAACCAGAGACAGATAAATATGAAAAAAAATCAACTAGCACCAAAAACATCAACGTCGCTACAAAACGATTGTTATTAAAGTACAATCAGTTTATACCCTCTTTATCTTAAAAAAGTGATCAGTATATAGTTAAGATGGAAAACCTTTCTTGAGTCTGTATTTAAAGCATTCATCACTAGTTCAACCCGAATAATTTGTGCAAGTAACCACGTAACATGGTTCGTCCTAAGTATTTGTTGATCACCCTCTTGAAGTCGCAATACTAACTTGTCCACAAACTCCACAAAATCAACGCATCCACTTTTCACGAGAAAAAAGAATATATCTGAGAAGATAAGCCACTCCTGCCAGCAATTGATTTCTGCAGAAGTAAGAAGAACAAATAAAAGCTATCAAACTAAGTCCATTACAAAGGGGGAAAGCAACATACTAGGAAGCAGAGTAAATCATTAAAGTTAACAATATACTAAACACACATTATCTAGGAGCGAACATATTATGTGACCAAGTATGCAAGAGGACGTCTCCTTAGAGGCACACATCCAAGAGAACAGTTCTCACTTCTCACCCACAGCAAACACCAAGCAGCACATTTTATTGTCAAAGTTAGACAAGATAAACCCATATAGCGCAACAATTTTGAAAAACACTTTCAGGTCTTCTTGTACTTTTCTTTCAAGCACTTTGCTTTATGCCATGCCCTTGGGTTTAGAACTTTCTGAATCAACTGTGGAAAGCAGTACTTTTTGTCCTCTATCAGATTAACATAAATTACTTGCACAAGACAATAAATATTACAACTCTTTTAACCAGGATATAGAAGGTAAGCATCCTGTTGGAAATACTCTAGCCAACTAGTAATACTGATAATAACATCATAAGAAAGAGAAGGGGGAAAACAGAGTAATGTACAACTTGGCAATTGCTAACACAATCTCAGGCAGAGTTTGAAGTTTGAGAATGTTGCCTGAATTAGTCAACTTCAATAATTCAACAATTCTTTCAATCGCTGCTTCGCAAACCATTTCTGATGTAAAAACGGCACCCGGAGTTGGAGCCTGGGCATGAAGCCTGTGACAGGGAGCCACGAGAAGCACACGCCTCCACCAGTCTGGTGATGGACTGTTACGAAGAGCATGCTTTAGAATACGCAAAGCTCGCTCCCAATCCAGACTCCCTTTTTGAATGGATGCTGCAAGATCCTATTTCCAAATAAATGCAAGTAAGTTTACACATCAGAAAGATTCTTTAGCTATAAAAGAGAGGCATTATAGATCAGCTTTTGCACAAGGGTCAGAATATCCTCAAGATACAACCACTGGTCGATGTAAGCTACATAAAGTTCTGGCAGCATACAGATAAACATTAGCACAAAAAATAGAGAGGATACAGGCATTATATGCTATAGTTGTTTTATGCAGATTAAAACTGGCCTTGGAACTCGAGTTACATATTTCATCTCTTGGTCAAACATCGTTTCCGACGCAGCACTTCTGACTGAGATAAGTAGCTCAGCAGACATGAATATGCCTCCAATATGATTTAACAATCTGATTCGATTAAGTGTAAGAGTTGTACTTGATTTTGGTGTATCACTATCACCTAGAACCCCGTCCTAAAGATTATGAGGAAAATGTAAATGTGATTTGCAAGGACTTGAATGGGTGACAGTAGCTATAGCATACAGTTCACTTGGTTGCAGCCTGTACTATCTTTTCATTACCCTAAGCCACAGATAATCTGACTCCAAAAAGGCACCCAACGGTGTGGCCTAGTGGTCCATAAAGTGAAATGAAAAAAAAATGGGAGACTACGATTCGAATCAAAAACACTTGGCGATTTCTTCCCGTCTGTCAAGGCCTCATTTGTTTGCACTCAATGGAGGTCTGAAATTTAATCATTCAGATCTCAGACATTAAGTGTTTGTTTTTAAAGTCTGAATCTCAATTATTCAAATCTTAATCATTAAGTGTGTTTGTTTTTTTTACTCCACAACCACTTAATGGGTCTGAATAGGTCTGTATGATTAAGATCTATAACAGAGACTTAATTTCATTAAGATGCTATCACATATTTATTATTAATTGTCATCACCGCCTACCATTATCGACTACCACCATGTCACCACCACCACCATACTCAACCACCACCACCATCACCACGCCACTATCATCCTTAATCATAGCCGCCACCATTATCGACCATCACCACCACTCCGACCACCATCATTCTCACCCACAATCAACATTCATTCACCTCAACTACCACAACTAACCACCCCATCACCATTAACAACCACAGCCGGCACCATCCATCATTATAACCTACCACCACCTACCCACCCACCACTTTCCTCAATCACAATTACTACCACCACCCACCACCATCATCCTCAATCATAATCGCCACCACTACCAATCACTACTAGCTACTAGCATGAATCACCATCATCAACCAAAACTACCATCAACCACCACCTCTAGTCGGCATTCACCCGTTAGCCATCACCACCAACAACTATCATATTTTAACAAACTATATATTTTATTGTTAGAATATTAGATTAGTTAGTATTTCTTTTGAATTTTACGTTTATTAATTTTCAAATAAAGATAAATTAATACATTCAGATGTTAAAAAATCAGTCTTAATTATTTAGTATTCAAATCTTAATACACATCTTAATATATTCAAATATATATTCAGATTCAGATATATTAATCTTAATACACATTTTGATATTCAGATTCAGACGTCTTAATCGTAAAAAAACAAATGAGGCCTAAGCCTTGGTGGGGAAAGTTACTGTTACGGATGCATTTGTTGGCAAACAATATACTAGACGCAAGAATTAATAGGATAGATAATGATTGATATTTTCTTAATTATTTTTTCAGCTTTGAATAAAACTTCCCTTAGTGATTTAGGGCTCTTGTTATTTCTTTAGTTAGGACTCTCTTCTGAGTTAAGACTCTTGCTATTTCTTATTTGTTAGGACTCTTGCTATGTAACCTCTATTTAAGAGAGTTGACGCTTATCAATAAAAGGAGGTTGAATTTCTTCAAGTCACAGAGATTTGGAATTTTTCTCAAACAAGTTACCAGGTGTGCAATTCCCTGATTGAATTGCAAATCCAGCAATCATAGGCAAGTCTAGGAACAAGAACAAGGGCTTAGACCTTCGTGTTGGGCCTCACTTTCCTGTTAATCGTCCTGCGACTCAATCCAAAATTAGGGACCATAACAATTTGGTATCAGAGCTTGTCACGATGGACGAAAAATCTGTAGAAGCAAAGTTGCAAAATCTTTTCCAGAAAGCCCAAGCTGAAGCTGAAGCAAAAGTAGCAGCTTCAGAAGCGATGACAGACGCCAAATTGAAGCCTTAATCCGCACCACGACGTGTATGAAAAGAGTTGCAGTTGGAGATAATAGTGTTGTTGCTGCCCAACTAACCATTAATGCAGGTGAACAATCAGATTTTCATCTAGGGAGAAGAAACAACATCAATTATGGTATTGATGACAGCATCAGAGGAAGAGGTATAGTACCCAGATACACTAAATTAGACTTATCTACTTATGATGGAACTGAAGATCCTCTTATTTGGCTTCACCGTTGTGAGAAATTCTTTGCTAACCAGCGTATTGCCAACCAAGAAAAAGTAGGGTTAGCTTCTTTTCACATGGTCGGGGAGGCGCAATTATGGGTTTATCAACTAGAACCGGAGAAACCCAATTTGACATGGGGTGTGATCAAAGAATATTGTACATTTCGGTTTGGCCCACCAATGAAAAGTAACTCATTAGGAGAGTTGATCAACTTGAAACAAACTAGTTATGTGGAAGAATATCAGAGGCAAAACCGGTTGGCTCGTGCTTCATCTGTGCGTATAGACCAACAAGTTGATAGGTTTACGGCAGGGTTAGTTGATTCAATTCGTTCTGATGTTGAAATGCATAATCCATCCAACTTGGTGCAAGCAATGAGTCAGGGGAGAGCATTTGAGAAGAAAATACAGATTTCTTCTGCCACACAAAGGGGCTATGGTTCAACGTCAAACGGTAGTGTTAAAGTTGCCGGTACAGCAGTTTGCCTGGCATGCAAAAGGATTGTGCTACAACTGTGATAATCCTTATGTTGCAGGACATCAGTGCAAACAGTTATTTTGGCTGGAAATAGAGGATGGAGAATCTGAGGATATAACAACGGACAACGAAGAGCCTGCCATCTCACTTCATGCTATCACAGGCAAACAACATGCAAATACTATGCAATTGCAAGTTGTAGTTGATATGAAGTTGTTGCTTAGCTTAGTGGATTCGGGCATCACACAATTTTATTAGCTCTACTGCTACCCAGCGTTTAGGCTTGCCTATCCATCATCAGGAAAATCTCAATGTATCAGTGGCAAATGGCGAGAAAATCTCCAATTTAGGCATTTGCAAAGGAGTGCAATTTTCTGTAATTACCCATTCTTTTATTGCTGATTTTTATGTGATTCCTTTGGATGGTTTTGATATTGTCCTAGATGTCAAGTGGGCGCAAACACTCGGGCCGATCTTGTGGTATTTTACATCATTGACAATGATCTTTGAAGTAAATGGAAGGCAAATCACCTTACAGAGACAACAACAACTATTCCAGCCGCACCTACATCTTTCGGTGGATTCGAAGCAAGGTGACCTCGAGAAGATATTGGCCGAATTTGATGACATTCCAAGAACCTACAGGTCTGCCTCCTATGCGTTCTTGCGACCATCGCATTTGTTTACTACAAGGAACTGATTCGGTAGTAGTTTGACCCTATCGCAACCCTCACTTCCAGAAAGATGAGATTGAGAAACAGTGTGCTCTAATGCTTCATCAAGGTATTATCTGACCAAGTCGTTCTCCATTCTCATCACTTGTACTGCTAGTTCGGAAACATGATGGAACATGGCGCTTTTGCGTGGACTATAGGGAGCTTAATTCCAAAACAGTAAAATGGCGCTTTTGCGTGGACTATAGGGAGCTTAATTCCAAAACAGTAAAAGACAAATTCCCTATTCCATGAGTGGATGAATTACTTGAAGAATTGCACGGAGCACAATTATTCACCAAACTTGACATTTGCTCTGGTTACCATCAAGTCCGCATGGACTCTATGGATGTTGAGAAGACGACTTTCAGAACGCACTATGGCCATTTTGAGTTCCTTGTCATGCTATTTGGATTGACTAATGCCCCCTCTACCTTTCAAGCACTGATGAATGAGGTATTCCGGAAATACCTACGTCAATTTGTACTTGTAATTTTTGATGACATGCTTGTGCATAGCAAGACTTGGAAGGATCATTTGTCGCACATGCAAATCATCTTTGAGTTGCTGCAAGCTCATTGCCTTCGTTTAAAAAAATCCAAATGTTCGTTTGGCGAAAAACAAGTAGCTTATCTAGGCCACATAGTTTCAAACGCAAGTGTTTCAGCTGATGTCAATAAGATCAAAGTGGTGGTGGACTGGCCTAAACCGCAATCAACAACAGTGTTGCGTGGATTCTTAGGCTTGGCAGGATATTACCGTAAATTCATCTAGAATTTTGGTCTGATTGCTGCTCCCTTAATGAGTATGCTTAAGCGACATTCTTTTAAGTGGAATGACGATGCACTTGCGTCTTTTGAAGCTCTTAAAAAGGCATTAGTTGCTGCCCCAGTGTTACAGTTGCCAAATTTTGAAGAAGAATTTGTTATTGAGCGTGATGCTTCAGCTGATGGAATAGGAGGGGGACATCCAATTGCTTTTTTTAGTCGTAAGCTAGCTGATCGAAACCTAAAACTTCCATCTTATGAACATGAATTGATTGGCTTGACAAAGGCAATTCAACATTGGAGACCTTATCTTTTGGGTCGAGCCTTTCTAATTCGAACTGATCATTACAGTCTTAAACACTTGTCAGATCAGCGTCATACTACTTCTCCTCAACAACATTGGCTTAGCAAGTTGATGGGGTATGTTTTTCGGGTTGAATACAAGGTCGGGCGCTTGAATACTATTGCAGATGCATTATCACGACGAGAAGGGACTGAAGAGCCCAGCCTCAGGTTTTGATATTTGATGAAGTCCGGGCAGAAGTCAAGCAGTCACCAATACTTCAAGAACTTCAAGCTAAAATTGAACGGGGAGAGATGGATGGCGATTGGGTATTTCGAGATGGATTGTTGTTCTTTAGAGACAAGGTTGCCAAATTCACCATTGATAGCTTTTGTTTTGTCCGGGTTTCATGATAGCACACATGAAGGTGTTCAGAAGACCATGCAACGTATTCGCAAGGATTTTTATTGGCCAACTATGAAGACAGCCATCAAGGATTATATTGTTGCTTGTTCAATTTGCCAACGTAATAAGGCTGTTAAATTGAGTCCAGCAGGACTGTTACAACCTTTACAACTACCTAATCAGATCTGGTCGGATATCTCAATGGATTTTATAGATGGGCTGCCAAAAGCATTAGGTAAAACAGTATTATTGGTGGTTGTGGACAGGTTCTCTAAATATGCACATTTTATTCCTCTTGCTCATCCATATAATGTGTCTTTTGTAGCAAGAATTTTCTTTGAGAATATTGTTCGTTTGCATGGTATCCCAGAATCAATTGTCAATGATCGAGATCCCCTCTTCCCTAGTACGTTCTGGAAAGAATTATTTCATTTATGTGGGACAAAATTAAATTTTTCATCAGCTTATCATCCACAGTCGAACGCCAAACTGAGGTTGTTAATCGCACAATCGAGATGTATTTGCGATGCTTGGTGGGTGATCATCCTACAAAACGGGTAGAATGGATTTCGTGGGCTGAATTTTGCTATAACACTTCTTTCCATTCAGCACTTCACACATCTTCATTTCAAGTTGTTTATGGCCGCGAACCTCCAAGATTGCAATCCTACATGGCTGGTTCATCTCGAGTTGATGTTGTTGACCGAACATTAATAGACCAAGATGCTATCTTACAGGATATTCGAGCCAAACTCCAACAAGCGCAACATAAGATGAAGATTGTTTATGATAAAGGACATCGTGATGTGGAATTCTCTCTATGTCTGCTTACGTTTACATCCATATCGCCAAAAAACTCTAGCTAGCCGTGTTTATCATAAACTTGCACCAAAATATTATGGCCCTTTTACAGTTTTGAAGCGCATAGGATCTTCAGCTTATCAACTTGATCTACCTGCAGGTTGCAACCTTCATGATGTGTTTCATGTGTCACTTCTTAAGCCATTCAAGGGTGAGCTACCTGCAACTCTACCCACTCTTCCACCTGTTGAAGGACGCATTGTTCCTACCCCTTGCTCTGTGCTCCGATCACGTCTGAATCGTGGTAACTGGGAACTTTTGGTTCAGTGGTGTGGTTTCTCTATTGAGGATTCCACTTGGGAGAATGTGAACCATTTCAAATCTGTCTTTCCAGACTTCAAGCTTGAGGACAAGCTTTTTCTCCGGGAAGGGAGTAATGTTAGGGATGCATTTGCTGGCAGACAATATACTAGACGCAAGAATTAATAGGATTGACGATGATTGATATTTTCTTAATTATTTTGTCAGCTTTGAATAGAACTTCCCTTAGGACTCTTGTTATTTCTTTTAGTTAGGACTCTCTTCTGAGTTAGGACTCTTGCTATTTCTTATTTGTTAGGACTCTTGCTATGTAACCTCTATTTAAGAGAGTTGACGCTTATCAATAAAAGGAGGTTGAATTTCTTCAAGTCACAGAGATTTGGAACTTTTTTCAAACAAGTTCTCTGGTGTGCAGGGAAGGTGTGCAATTCCCTAATTGAATTGCAAATCCAGCAATCATAGGCAAGTCTAGGAACAAGAACAAGGGCTTAGACCTTCGTGTTGGGCCTGACTTTCCACTTTATCGTCCAGCCATTGGATCCAAAAGTAGGGACCATAACAATTACCTTTTACCACTGCTTGTGGGGAGATAGCAGGCAGTGTTATCAAAGGCGAAAAGCGCAAACAAGCTCTAAGGTCTGTTGGGGCTTTAAGCGCAAAGCGCAAATAAAGCATGGGCTTTAGTGAAAAAAAGCGCAACCGGAGAAAAAGTAAAAATATGTATATGTAGTCTAAGACTAATAATTATAAGCATGAATACAAATATACGGTGAAAGAAATTGGAAAAAAATTACGATAAAGTGAAATATCAATTGTTTAATGATGCCTTTTCAGGATTACACACATTGGCAAGTAAAAGTATGCCTAAGAGGCTTGATGCGATACTAAAGCACCCACAAAGCGAGGCGAAGCGCTCAACCTGTTTTGAGCCTCGCTTCAGGGTTTAAGCGCGCCTTTGACAACACTAATAGTAGGTACCACCAGATGAAAAAATGGAAGTCCATCCAAGTTGGCTTGGACACTACCAGTATCAAGAAAAAGTAGTAGCAGCAATAATAATAATAATAATAATAATAATAAAAATAATAAATAATACTCCGACTCCCAAAACCAACAGTACAACCAGTTCCCACACAATGAGTGTGTTTTCTGAGTTATTGATTCATAGGGACTCAAATCCTCCCCACCCAAAAACAAAAAAGCCTTGTCCCTTCTTTAGATTTACAAGCACAAACTTGTAGTTTGCAATATGGTCTCCTGTACCTCATCCATGCCAACTCTTATGAACTAAAGGATTAGTAGTAGATAACTTGAGATGGACAACAAAAGTAACTAACAAAACAAGGCCCCTTATCTTATCAGCTAAACACTTCCTGATACGTACAACAATAGTATCGCCGGAAGTACCAAAGCAAGGATTGCTCCAAGAATTCTTAATTGGCCAGGAAGGTATACTACTAGGAATATGAAAGAAGGTTAAATAGTAGAGAGCATTAACAGAGAAATAAAGGCTGAGTCAATCAAGTAAGGCCCTAAATATAGGGCAGATCTCTGTATGCATCTAAAAGTTTCTCAAATATTCAACAAGATACCATCAGCTACCGAATAAGGAATTGTCCTTAGAACTTCTAAGTTGGCAATCGTCAGGCCATGAATACTATAACGGACTAGCCAATCTATCTAGAACTAGAATAGCTCTGTCTACATTTATAACTATACCAAATGAATTGATCGTGTTAATTTCATCCCAAAAAAACTTAAAACTTAAAGCAAGTATCAAATTCGTGAAAGAAACATCAAAAAATGGGAACACTAACTAAGGCATCCAGGAGCTGAAGATAGGACGATTAGATCTCCTTTGACTGCTTCGTTAGAGCCACCATTCATCACGTTTAATAGGAGTTAGTAAGGTTCAGATTCAGTAAATTTATCAGGTTTAATAGGAGTTAGTAAGGTTCAGAAACAATAAATTACAGGAAGTAATCACGTGGAGTTCTATAAAGAACCATTGAACTAGGTAAGGAGAGACTCCACCCAATCAACTAAAGAGGACTAGGTAATGAGAGACTCCACACAATCAACTAAAGAATCAGAAATGGCCAGTGAATGTGGTAACATTTATCTCACTCATAGCCAACCACATAAAACAGGCATTAGACATAGGCCACTATAGAACAGATCAGCTACGCCAGCCTAAACTCCATAGACTACCACCAAACCCACATCTATAATCCAAAATTTCACAATCAAAACCAAGACCATCCCTGCTTTTTACTGACAATACCCAACTTATATCAAATTTTAGGACACCAAAGCACTCTGAACACAAGATGTAAAATGGTAACCAATTAGTCCGAACATCACAAGCGAAAAATCAAATTTAAAGTAAGAACTGCCCCAAATGCATTAGTTAAGGCAAAACCCCCGCTACACCATAATTCTCCATATGTTCCAAGTAACAACACAATAGCATTTTAGAATCAGAATCCCGCAACCTTTTCCAAACTTACCAACACTAGCAAAAAACTCCTTACATACTATTGCAATAATAATTACGCCTCAACTCCAAACAAGTTAGGGTAGGCTATATGAATCCTCACTGACCATGTTTCTCCATTTAAGTTATTCTCATGACAACACTATACTAATTTTTTTTAAAAAGGTACTATAGGTTCTCTATTTTTTCTATTGGCATAAAAATATCAAATAAGACTAAAAGAAACTCCAAGAAAGCATAAGACCTAAAGTAAATTTACTGACAAGACTAAAACATATTTCCAACTAATTGGTATTGCCTAAAAAGATTTTTTTCTTCCATCGTGCCTTATCTTTTGCTAAATCTACAGGATTCTTAGAGATTGTTGGTCTTTCAAGACAACTTCCTTCCATGTGATTTTAGGTCAACCTTATCGCCTTTTAACACCGCCACTCACTATGGTCTCAGCATTAGTCACTAGAAATCATATCCTAATATTCCAAACCGCCCAAGTCTTGCTGGAAAAAGCAATTAAATGTCAAAAGTAATTGATTAAAGAGCAATCAAGTTTGTCACGCTTCTGCACTCCTCCGTACCAGTTCCATCATTTTTTTTCTTTTGATAAGTAACAGGTCCATGACTAATTTAACCAAAGCTCAGGTTGGAAGATGTATCAAGCTGGTATACATAATAAGCTTCAGTAATAAAGTACTAAGTGATGTTCTAGAATTTCTTCTTTTTTCTTTTTGATATCACTAGATTTAATGTACGCGCGTTGCGTGTGTTTCCCATTTCAATGAGTAATTTTTTGTAAGAAAATTATATTTTTTTTAAAAATTTCAAGCTTTAACAATATAGATTTAGGTTTGTGTTGTTTAGTATGATTAAATATGCTATTAAATGTTTTGGGTGCTTAATTGAACTTGAATTAATTATTTTGTATGTTAGAATAAGACTTTTTAAAATATACATTTAGTTATTTTGAATTGAAACAATTTTAATTTAGACGTTGAAGGCACGTATAAAACCGTCGCCATCTTGATTCTATGAGTAAAGCGCAAAGGTTTTATTTTCAATTAGTATAATTTATACAATATAAAATGTTAATCGATTTTAAATTACTAAATATTAGGATTTCTTACCTAGTTTAATAATGAAAGATTTGAAACGTAAAAGTTTAATTAATACAAAGTCCTAAATATTAATAAAACAACTTCAATTATAGTTTTGTCCATTGTGACAGTTATACCTCGTCTCAAAGAGTAATTATTCACATAAAATATATGTTTCAATTATTAAAAAAAAGTATAAGCTCCTGAAATTGATGAATGTTGATTCTATATAGCTAACTCAATTCGAAGAAACTCTATCTCATAAAAGTCTTCAATTACCATTTAATATATTCACCTTAAACTTTGTTCCAACTTCATAATACGATCAGTTCAGCTTCATAAATTATCATACTTTCTATTTAGTTTCAACATAACATACAACCTTGAAATTTTAACATTTTTTTCCAAGAGTCCTACATTTTAAGTATAACACATAAGAAAATACTTTGACAAATTCGTCGCTAGATAAATTAACTTTAATATTATTTAAAACTTCAAGAAAAAATTACAGTTGACGAACAAAGAAAATTAATTAGCATTTTTACTTTTGAGTTAGAACTTATGTGTGCCTATTTTTTAGTAGCTTCAACGTAGTGCAAATATGACAACAAAATGACGCAAATATGAGTTCTTAATTTTTAATGTTTTGATAATAAAAGAATCTTATAGGTTAATTCTACTTTAATACCAACTGGCTTTAAATAAGGACATTTATAAATGGTAAAATTTAATTGATTTTGAAGTCTAAATATTATGATTTCTTACAAAGTTTAAGTAAGAAACAAAGTTAATATTCAAATTTTAGCAGATTTGAAAATTCTAAATATTAGAATAATAATTAAATAATAATTTTATCCAATGTAAAATCAGTTGAACTCACTTGTGGGATCAGTTGTGGTTGTTATTGTTGAATGTGAAAACTGTTGACTTTATTATTTAAAATTTCAGGAGATATTATATTAATAAGTATTTTTAATTTGAGTTATAGCTTATGAATGCCTATCTTTTCGTAGCTTCAAAGCGGAGCAAATCTGATGGAAAAGGAATAATGACATTTTGAACAATAAAAGAATCTTATAATTCAATTTAAACTATATTATTAACGGGATCAAAATAAGGAAATTTATATAAAGTGAAAATTTTAGTTAATTTTACAGTCTGAAACTAATATTATGTTTTTCTACACAGTTTAAATTAAAAATATTTGATAATCAAAATTTTAGTCGATAGTGCCTATAAGACATAAATATATTCCAAAAAGCTAAAAGGCTTAACTCAGAGACCTATTTGCATGAGCAGCAAGGATTCACGTTACATTAAATATGAGAGAGTCCTAAATATTGTATAAATTTATTCACGTAATATAGGATAGTTAAGATTGTATATTACAGTTATAACATATAATTCAACTAAGGAAAAAATATATAAGGTAAGTTTAATTGATTTTTAATTCCTAAATACTAAGATTTCCTATAAACAAGGAAAGAAATTCTAGTTGTTTTTAAAGTCCTTAAGCAAATCTGATGGAAAAAGAATAGTGCTATTTTGAACAATAAAAGAATCTTATAATTCAATTCAAACTTTAATATTACGGGATCTAAATAGGGAAATTTATCTGAAGTGAAATTTTAGTTAATTTTACAATCAGAAATTAATATTATGTTTTTCTACACAGTTTAAACAAAAAATATTTAATAACCAAATTTTTAGTTGATAGTGCCTATAAGACATAAATATATTCCAAATTAACCAAAAGGTTGAACTTAGAGTCCTATTTGAATGATCCGTAAGGATTCACATTACATTAAATATTAGAGTCTCCTAAATATAGTTAAGATCGTATATTATAGCTATGATATATAATTCAACTAAGGAAAAAATATATAAGGTAAGTTTAGTTGATTTTTCAATTCTTAAATATTAGGATTTCCTATATACAAGGAAAGAAATTCTAGATGTTTTTAAAGTCCTTAATATAAGAAAATAATTGAATTACAATATTGTCTAGTGTGAAATTCATTTTTAAAGGGTAAAAAAGACGAACGACATTTCGCTAAGGGGTTTCGTGCTTTTAATATAGTATAGATAGATAGGGACCAAAATCATTTAGTCAAAAATAATTGAACACATTAGAACACTACTATCCTTCTTCGACTAAAGACGGGCTGAAAATAAAGTTGTATATGAATTTTCTATCACAGATCGAACACATATTATTGTTGATGTTAAGAAGACAGAGGACTGCTGAAAATCTAAGTTGCTCGGACACGGGTGCGGGTGTCCGACACGGGTGCGGATCTAGAGGTCGGATCCTTCGAGATGTAAATTCAAAAGATTCGGGGATACAGATCCTAGTATGGATACAGGTGCGAGGATCCGGCTAAAAATAATTCAAAAAAATATAAATATAAATATATCTCTAAATTATGAGAAATTTTGTGAAATACTTACGTATAGCTTGTAAAGTGTGGATTTCTTTTATTCTCAAATTGTAGATAAGGATCGATTACCTAGATAAGGTATACTATTTTCTTCAAATTTATCCTAGTTTTGGATCTAATTTCAGGAATCAAATTGTATCTTGTCTCGAATTTTTTCGTCCGTCATGGCCAAAGTACCCCAAAATTGTTTGACCAAATCCGGTACGGATCCCATACCCGCACTCGTACTAGTGTCGTGTTGACACAGGTGCGACACCTAAACTGCCGTCTCGGAGCAACTTAGCTCTAAAATGTCTTTCAGTCTAGGAAGATGTCTCCACTGCTCCTTCATTCTCAAGCAAACAGATTCCCTATTAACATTTCTTTTTTACTATTTACATATTTTTATCAGCAAGCTTCTACACAATATTTTAACATGTTACTAATAAGATATCACATATACACACCTCGCCATGCAGTGGTTCCCCAAGCACACTAGGATATGTAATTGGTGAATATCTCATGTTAGCAACTGCTTCACCGGACGAACTTGCAGTGGCTTGAGGCAGAAGTCGAGGGGTCCCAAATGTAGGGCAGTGAAGGTGTTGATCCAACATTTGCATATGCATAGCCATCATATCTCGCCTCCGATGGATCTCCAAAATAAGAGTGAACAGAGCTTCATCATCTGGTATGTTTTCTAAAAACTGCAACCCACTCCGGAGAAGTTCATAAAATGGTATGTGGCATTTATCATTCTCTACCAGCAACCAAATAACATCTAAACAGCTGTGTAGCCACTCAATTAGGGCCTTATCTGGTTTCCAATATTTCGCACTATCAAATTCATCAACACCATGTAACTTTTGGTCCCAATTAATCAACCAGTTCAACATATGGTGGAAAACTTCGGCATGTGTTCCTGGCTTAAGACTAGAATCTAGACCAGTTAAAATAATTTTGCAACATATCTGACGCAGACTGCTTGCAGCATTATCCCTTGTCAATAAATTCACTTTTGCGATGGACTGTTGACTACTGCCATTAACATCAGAAGACTTCATGGGAGACAAAGCAGCAGAAGATGATGGATCAGCTGCTGACTGAACAGGGGACCCAATACCATGGACGGTAGGCAAAGGAGATGCAGGATTTGATGAATGAAAATTAGAGGTACTCGCTACTGCGGTGGAAGATGGCAGCAATCCAGACTGTGTTAAATTAACAGAAGAGACCGCACCAGATAGCTGATTGCCCTGACTTGATATCTCCGTAGATGAAACTGAGGAAAGAAGAGAAGGCAAGAACGTATCCCAGTTTATGTATCCTATACTAGACAAACTGCATATGGCGAAGAGGAGAAATTCTGCATGAGGTGCGTGACTGCTGCACTGAATAACTAGAGAAATAAGAACAGATTCTGCCACTGCACGTAGTTGTTCCTGGTCCTGGGATAATATGTAAGACACAAGAACAAGCACTTATTACAAGATTTTATCAGATGTAACACATAGAAGATAAAAGATGCAAGGATCTAACAGAGCAATTATTTTCCAATTGAAAAAACTTACGGCAAATTGGCTCTGCAGCTGTCCAAAATCTAAGATAAATTGCTCATTTCGTGGAGGAAGCTCTCTGTTAAGAGCAGTTACTCGCTTCTGTGTCTTATTCCTGTATATCTCTTGCATCAGCAATCAATCATAAGACTTACTTTCCTTTTTTATCAGTGCAATCAATTGTAAGACTTTTGGCATCATAGAGCAAATACGCACTAGTTCAGAAGTTGAAAAGAGAAGAGAAGCATAATTGAAGATCACATTATGCCAGTTACCAAGTGCAACAAAATATAACTTCATAAGCCTATAGTCATACATCTTATTTCACAAAATTTAGAAATAATCATATCTTTTCATACTTAAAAGAAACTTCAAGTTCCACATATATGATTGCTTAATGTCAGATCCAATGAGAAGAAACATGAGCAAATCATCTAAGCACTTGACTCCTCATGTAAGAAGACTTCTGCTTCTTTCATTTTTGGACCAACATTTTAATCTCACCAGCTGGTTTTACTAAATTTATTGGTTTAAGTATCTGTACTTGCTTCAAAGATTTACCATCTGAAATAAAAATATTGTTGTGTACTCTTGCCATGAAAACAGAATGGCAGGTAAGTATGGGATTCAGTCCCCCACCCAATACCCAAACAAGAAAAAGAAAGAGTTAACTAGAATTTTCAAATTCCCAAAACGTAACTTTAGAACCCATTCCGTTTAGTTTATCCTAGAGAGACATAGATGCATAAAAACCAAAAATCTCAATTTCTTTTTGTCCTCTTATTAAATAGAAGCAAGAAATGATGTTGATTGCAGGTATAATAAACCTATTCTTCTCTGATAAAAAGTAAAGCCCTTGTGCAACTCCAAAAGGTAAATCTTAATGTTGCCATGTCTTCAGTCTCACCTCCAATTCCTCTTTTGCTGTGTTCATGAATCGGTAATATGAAATATGACTTTTGGTGCATTAGATGCCGAATATATGGAGGATCAAGTCCAACAAACCCGAATTCATAAAAGGGAATTATGAAAGAATAAGAAGGCATATTATATAACCGGCATCAAATAAGCTAACTTTTTCATGTTTTGTCATTTAAATAGCTGTGGTAACACCCCCACCACTCCTTCACTTCACCTAAAATAATTTGGAGACAGATGTATATAGTTAAGCTTATAAAAGTCATAAACAATGAAAAATATTTAAATCATGCGCAAGATAGTGCTTCAAACTACATCCAAATTATACATGTCAGAAAGAAAAGACAACACTTACGGAGGTTCTCTAATAGAATCATCAGATTTTTGCCCAGAATTTTTCTGCGAAAGAACATTCAATAAGAAAATAAATTTTACAATTGCGGAAATTTCTCTGCGAAATCATCCAAACTTTACAATTGGAAAACAAAAAAAGCAATAGAGAAAGGAAATAAATTTGGGGGGGAATTTTTTTTTCAAAAAAGGGGCAAATGAAATTAAAGACAGATTACCAGTCCTAAGTAGAGGTTGAAGAGATCAAGGATGGCGGGTCGAGAAGGATGAAACTGATGATGGTGGCTTCTGAAAACTGAGGAAGAAGAAGAAGACCTCAACTGGGGCGGCGGAGGCTGCTGCTGCTGCTGCTGCTGCTGCTCCATTTCTGGTGTGGCTTGATTTGAATGACTGGTTGGAGTCGGAGCTCGCAGCATCCTTTTCTTCTCTGCATACACACAGCTGAAATTCGAGTGGAGGGTTTTCTTCTTGTTCTGAATTTCTACTATTCAGGAAACGAAATAAAAAGCTTTCATTCCAGGTTTTGGGTCCGAATACAACCAAGACTCTACTGACTGAGCTTGTTCGGTATGGAAAATTAATTTCCCATCAAACCTTTTTATGCAGAAATATTCCTGAAATTTATTTTCCGTAATTTATTTGATAAGTGAAAAATACTTTTCAAATATTTTTTAATATTATTATAATATAAATCATAGTCACAAAGTGAAATCTTTTGAGTGTTAGTTGAAGCAAGGAATGTGAAGTTAAACTTTGATATGGTTATAAGGAGAATGATTTTCTCTAAGAAAAAAAAATCTAGAAAACTAAAGTATAATCTAACATCACTTTGAGTGAAGTATTATACTAAGAACTCTGGCATTTCATGTATACTTACCAATCTTTTTCAATATTTATAATTATACTCTAATGAAAAAAAAATGAAAAAAAATTAGACCTCGTTTGAAATTCAAAATATTAGAATTTTTTTCAATCTATTTATATCTATCTATCATACTATATTATACGTGTGAAAACTTTTAGGTAAAGTTAATTTACTAAAATGTTCATGAAAAATTAAATACCCATTTTATCCTTAATCAAATATTATATCTACAGTATATTTATACAAAAAAGTAAATACACATTATAGCAAATTTATGAAGCTACCGATATCTGTTTATATACAATGTATATGCACATGGAAACTGCAAACAATTATAGAATAATGTGGGTTATTGATGATAAGCCATATAAAAAGTCATTTTAACCTCTATATAATGAGGAAACAAAGGGCTAACAACTGCAATACTCTTAGAAAAATATATATATCACCTCATTCATAAAATGGTACATTAACCAAAATTCTCTTTGCTGTTATGGAAAATTAAATATGGAAAACTTGAGGAGTTGCCTTGAATAGTTAATGCACAAAATTCATTTAACTAATTCAATAAATGGACCATATTCATCTACTAAATGCAGATATATAACAAAAAACCAACGATAAATCTCTTATTCCTGCTCTGGACGTTTGGAGAGCTTATAACACAATGGTTTGGAGAATTTTTTTTCCACGTTACGTCTCGATCTCTCATTCAGTTCCCTTTGAGTTCTAACATAAAGTTTAAGTTACAATTGTCCAACTTTATTATCTTTCATCCCCTGTTTAAGATCGTTCTTCCCAAAATTCTTTTACATAATTAAATATTCAGTTACACAAGAGAAGTTGTCTGGAAAGAGAAGTTGAGATGACATTGACAACACAATTATTATTCATTGCATCGCTATGAACTTCTTTTCTCAAACTCTCAGAAAGATTAATTGCATATGCAGCAATGATGCAGACCAAGCCTTGGATTAAGAAGCCGCATGAGCATATACACAAGACCTGGAATACTCACTCTTAGAATGTTAAGAATCTAATAATGAGGTTTTGGTAACTATTAGATTCGTTTTCTTAGGTAAAATAGTTACTCTTCAATTTCATGCTATGGTGGTTTGGTATCATATGTACTAGCTTTTTGGAACTACTCCTACAATTTTTCTGCTAGCTATTTGGAACTACTCCTATAATTTTGCTGCCAAAAGAAGTGTTAATTCTCTTTATACTTTAATGTCTTCATCTGCACTATGCTTCTCGTGAATACTTAATTTTTTGGATTTTGAGTGTTCGAAGCTATTTTTACAGTAACATTATTACTACTTTTGAAAACTTAGTACAACCCATATTTTATCATCTAATCCAATATACATGAATGAATTGCATTTTCTTAAAATTATGTGAAGACATACATTATATATTCATTTATTTATGTTAATATCAAGCTTTAAATCAGCTTTATTTGGCCTTATTGGAGAATATTATAAATCTCATTTCAGTCATGTGGATAGAATTTCCATGGAATATGAAATAGTATCGTGATAATTTTAGCATATTTGCCCATAATGTGTCAAAATATCTGCATATTCATTTCCATTTTGGGAAAAGAAAATCCTTTTAGGAATATTTGTAAACTGCTCTCATTTTTACACTGTCGCTACATAACATATATGTTGCATAGTTCATATTAAAGAGAAATTTTAATTGCTCGTATCATCGTTGAAAATTATAACAGAGATGGAGTTGGTCAGAGAGTACGACCTTTAACCTCATCATAAGAGGTACCAAAGATGGAACAATACAAATTAGCTTTTCAAATATTAATATTTCAATCAAATATTTTTAAAATATGCATGCATTAATTTTAACAAATTTTAAATATATATTATATAAAATTAATATGGGATACACGTACAATACACGTGTACAAAAAATAGTTATATTAAAAGCCTGAAACCCGTTAGTGAAATGTTGTTAGTCTTGTTTACCATTTATTAAAAATAATTTTTTTTTTTTTTGGTCATGAAAGAGTAGTAATATATATTAGAAAACAAGTAGTGTTACATAACGGAAACATGCTATGGTGGATGATCCACAACAGTGTACAAAAAAATATTCATATCCCTCTGTGGGTTTTGATGAGAGTCTACTGCTAAAGTAGAGTGAGAAGAACTACTTCAGTGGTAGTTTGTGGTACATGTTGGGTTGACAAAAAGGTTGTTTGACGCTGGTGGAGTAGGCCTTGCTTATCATCATGGAACGCCTTCAAAACAAAATGAGGAGCGCCTTCAAAAGCGAGCATAGTGTGACCACAGTATTCTCTAATCCCATGTTTAGCCATGGCATCCGCCACCTGGTTTTGCTCCTGATATACATGAGTAACATCTGGGTCAGTCAGCTGATGGAGAGCGGACCTGCAGTCATTAAGTAGATGTGAGTATATTAAATTGTCATTTTTCAGCATGTGTATTACATGTTTCGCGTCAATTTCCACTTCCAGGGGAGTAAGGCGATGATAGTGTGCAAGGAGGAGGCCTTGTAAGAGGCCCATTAGTTCCATGTGTAGGCTAGAAGCGTGCATGGTACTGCCTGTGTAGCCCAACACCCAGTTTCCCTCGAAGTCTCAAATGACCCCTGTATTGGTAAAAATGAGTTTCACACGTGTAATAATTCTGATGACTCATCAATTCATGTGGAGCAATGAAATCATGACAACTGGACGAGACTTTATGAAGAGGTACGAGATAAAGAGGAACGAAACAGCATACCCTCGGGGTAATCAGATACGGAAATCTCAACCTAATCGAGAAGATGAAGAGACATGGTCAGAATGAATCGAGGCGAAATAAAGGGCAGATTCGGAGATCTTCAATTAATGAGTCAAACGTTACATAATCTTCACGCAACAGTTACGGTTAATCATTGTAACGTTACATTAATGCCATTATTAGTCATTAATGCTCAACTACTGAAAAGAGTAGACGTTTTATTAAGAAATTCCCTATAAAAAGGAGTAAAATATATCTTATAAGGACACGTTCGAACTACTATTGCAATATACTTACTTTTTTCGCATCTTACTGTTTTCTGTTTACGAATTTACTTACAACTTTTAGCATATTCTTTGGTTATCAGAAACTCGTGTTCTTCTTAAAATTGCTTTGGCAGAGAATTTAATTCTTTGGTTAAACAAATTGGTTCCGTTACTGGGAATATGATAATCTATGTTCTTTCTCAAACAATATTTTTCCTGAACTATGTCGAACACCAACGACAACAACCAACAAAGTATTAGAACTCCAGTTCCATCACCTTCAGGAACTCCACGAGGCACAAGAGAAAATTCCCCAGATAGATCTGTTGCATTACATGATTGGGGAGGCTATTCAGGGTTGAATTAATGAGGGTCATTCTCCATGCCTTAGTCATGCAACTAGTTTTCCATCCGGCCAGCCGGGCTTTGAAGTTGTCTAAAATAAATTGGTAGTTACGCTGAGTAGGGCGCTTTAAAAAGATAGGAAAGCCCAAATATTTTCCGAAGGAGATACCCTATGTCATATTAAAAGATGAGAGGATAAATTTGTTATCGCTAGTTGAACAGTTATTTGAAAAAAAAGATACGAGACTTTTCAAAGTTTAGTTTTTGACCTGAGTTGTTAGTAAAGAGATTTTGTGGTCAATGAAGGTGTGACAAGACTTAGAAGAGATTTTTGAAGTAAGGATTATATCATTGGCAATAAAAAGGTGAGAAATTATGGGGCCCAAGGTGGAAATTTGTATGGGTTCCCAATTGTTATAGTCCACTGCTACGTTTATGCTTCTAGATAGAATTTATAGACATAGGATGAATAGGTAAGACGAGAGGGGATCGCCTTGCCTGATACCTCTTGTGGGGGTAAAGCAACTGGTGGTTGAACCGTTAAACAGTATGGAAGCTGTAGTAGAAGAGACACGTGACATAATTAACTTGATTAGAGGCTTGGGGAAGTTAAATAAAGTCAGGGTTTTATAGATGAATGACCATTCAAATCGGTCAAAAGCTTTTTCGAGATCCAATTTTAGAAGCATGAGCCCCTTTTTACCCTTGGTTCTCTGAAAGTGGTCAAGAATTTCTTGGATAATAATGGCGTTATCCGTCGCACGGCGGTGTTGTAGGAAGCTGGATTGGGTTGGTCCTATTAATTTTTGGAGTAGAGGTTTAATGCGGGCAACGATGATTTTAGTAATAATTTTGTAGCTAGTATTACATAAGCTAATAGCCCTAAACTGGTTGATAGAGTTAGCAACTTGGCTTTTAGGAATAAGACAGATGTAAGTGGAGTTTATTTCAGGAGGGATTTCATATGTATGGAAAATTTTATTACAAAAGGAGAGGACAAAGGTTTTTATTTATGTCCAATAATGTTGATAGAAGTAGGGGTGGAGTCCGGACCCGGTGATTTAAATGGTTTAAAGGAGTTGATAGCTTGGAGCACTTCAAAGGGTTGAAGGGGGCGGATTAGGGATTGGGCCTCCTTTGTAGTCAAGGATAAGTTGGAATTTGGAAATGGATGTTTGATGGAAAAAGTATGTTCCGTAGTAAACAGTTTGCCAAAGTGAGAGGTTATTATGTCCTTGATAACAGTGGTGTCATAAGTCCAATTGCCAACTGTGTCACGCAAGGCAGTGATACGGTTGCGTTTACGGTGTTGTAGAGTAGTAAGGTGGAAAAACCTAGTATTTGCATTCCCGTCGTTTAGCCATTGGATGCGGAATTTTAATTTCCAAAAGTCCTCTTCTAATTTTAGAATATTATTATAATCAATAATAAAATCGCGTTCTAGGGTTTAAGGAAATTGCTAGTCGGAAAATGGGGGGAGCACCGTAAGCTACCTATCCTAGCAAGTAATTTTCGCTTTTTGTCAAAAATGTTCCCAAAAGTAGTTTTATTCCAGTGTTGCGCTTCAGTTTAGAAATTTATAATGGCAGGAAGAAGAGAGTTGTTATTTGCTTGCCATACATGTGAGACCAAGTGACGAAACCCTGGATGGGATGTCCATATAGATTTAAAGCGAAAGAGTTTGGTCATGGCTCAAGTTGGAGTCGTGAGATTAAGGAGTAGTGGGCAGTGGTTTGAGTGAGTGTGTGGGAGGTGTTGGACAAGGGCATTAGGGAATAGATTGATCCAATCATAGTTAGCTACTAAGCGATCTAGACGTTCTAAAATTGAGGCGAAGCGACCTCGATTGTTACACCAAGTAAAGCGACTGCCTTTAAATCCAAGATCAACTAACTGACAGTGGTTTAGACAATTTAAAAAATTGTCTGCCAGATAATTATTGATTTGTCTACCTCCAAATTTTTCGGAGGCACGAGTGACTTCATTGAAGTCACCATCTACCATCCAAGGGCCTTGATAACTATTTGAGATACTAATAAGATTTTGCCAAAGTAATTTCTATTGGCTATGTTAGTGCTGGCATAAATTGCAGAAAATAATTTTTTTTTTGTAAGGGTAATACCTCCACCATGTAGTGAACCTCTTGGTTGGTGATAGCTATTTCTTCAACTAGCATGGGGTTTTCATACCATAATACTATGGTTCCGCCATATTTACCATCAGCTGCCACCGATGGCGTACTAGTGAAAGAGAAGTCATCACGCAAAGGCAGGTGATCCTGCTGGTAGGTTTCCAGGAGGAAAACTAGAGAAGGACGATGGTAGTCTAGTAGTGATCGAATATTTCTGCGAAAATCTGATGATCGAGCTCCCCGACAATTCCAAATGATGAATTTCATTTTTGGATTATTGATTGGGAGAGGGGGAGAGGGGGAGATAGTGAGACTTGGTGGGTCATTGGGTGGTTCTCCACATTCCTGGGTTGCGAGTGACTCAAGGTGTGTACGAGCACTAGGGCAAACTTTCCGACGTCGGGGTTGACAGTTAGACGAAGCTTGATGAGGCATTTTTGAGGTTTGGAGGGCAGCAAAAATAGAGCTTTTTTTATACTGCTCCTTTAGGATGAAGAGCTTGATTTCATCGAGGTCGATCAGCTCCGTTCGAGTTTCTCGCATTTTGACGGCTAGAGCCGATATTTCTTGTTGGGACATGCCCTCCTGTGGTGGAGGGGTGTATGGTGGACTGCGGAGTCTTACTTGGTTGTTCGATGATGAGGGATGGGTGGGGAGGGAAGTGGAGTTTGCATGGGGGGATGGAGAGTGATGTGTTGATGAATCCATGAAGTGGGGTGGGTCTCCAGGGATAACATTGGGTAAAATGGCATCTCCTCAACTTGAGGGGGTAGGGGTGACAATTGAGACGTCGGGGGAGGAAGATGAGAAGATTGGAACTGGGTAAAGGTTTCCCAGCCCAAGGTCATCCCCTCCGTCACTATTTGGGCTAAGTCGGAGGGGTTTTGTATCATGATGAGGACTGGTTGATGGTTGATTTCCAGCATGAAAGTTAATGCATGGCCTAGCAGCCCCATCTCGAGCCATGATTGAGCTGGAGAAAGAGGTTGAGGGGTTGACGGCGTGAAGATTTGGCGATACTGGGAAGGGAGGTTTGGGTTTTGATGGTGAAAGGCAGTGGAGGGAGTTGGTGGTATGGTGGGTGGGGGTTGTGATGAATGTGGATGCCTGGGTAGGGGCAGTTGTGGTAGTGAGGATTCATGCTGCGATATATATGGGGGGAGGGTATATTACTCAACTTCTGGATGGGGTAATGAAATATGAGTAGGAGTTGGATTTGTATTAGGTGGTGGTAGTGCTAATGAGTTTTTTGGGCTAACAGCCATTGGGGAGTGAAATGGGTTATCATGAGTGTTATTGGAACTTGGATTAGGGGCTACCGTATTTTTGATTGAGTGTATTAGTGGTTTTGGAGGACTGGTTGGGATAGGGGATGGTGCAAAGTTTGATGTTGGGCTTGGCAAGTGGATGTTTAAGGTGGGTGATACAAGATTCGTATAATTCGCTAAGGAAGGCTCTAGGTTGGAGTGAGACGTGACAGAGGTTGGATTGGTGGAAAGAGTGGTGGAGGGTGTGTATTCCACGTGGAAGGAATCAGATTGTTGGGTTGGCAATTTTGGTGTATGATTTGGGGTATTACCAGCTTGTTTTGAGGGGTAGGGGGTGTTCACTAGGTCATCATTGATAGGGTCTAGGCAATTAAAAAAAATTATCATTTTAACAGTAGCCTTATTACTCAATTTAGAATTTTTAACAAAAGTACTATTATTAAGACTAATTGGCTTATTAGGATTAATACTAAGATTTGTTTGGTTGAATGTAGGGGGCGTACCTGTGGGCCCAATTGTAATAACACCTTTACCTGATTGGAGAGAAGAGGAGTGCATGCTGCTATGATTTGCTTGAACTCAACAGCTTGGTGATGCATGCTCTTACCCATGTGAGATTTATTGGTAGTGAAGACCACTGTTTGCCATTCATGATCTTCAGATGGCTTTTTTGTAGGCAGAGAAGATTGTATATTAGCTGTTGCCAAACGAGGTGAAGGGAGGGATGATGAAGTTGATGGTACTGTGTGTGATGGTGTGGTGTATGCAGGGCATAAGGTTGGATTGTGACCTAATCTTCCACACAATGTACATAGGAGGTTAATCCTCTCATATTGAATTTGCTATTTATGGGACCCATTATAAACAAAGGTTTTAGTGTTTTCTTTATTGAGACCTCTATGCAGACTCGAGCATAACGTCCTCTGGATGTAGAGGAGGTGCAAGCGTCTACCTTTAGTAGTTTCCCCACTTTTGAGCCTATTCTCTGGAGAATTTCAAGGTCGTAGAACTCAGTTGGGAGCTCAGAGAGTCGAATCCATATCGTAGAGTAGGTAAGCTGTGCGGAGGAAGCAATAAACTTAGGCTCCCATCTTCGCACTGATAGAAAGTGGTTGAAGACAAACCATGGGCCATCGTGAAGGGCCCACAACATGTTATCTTTATGTTTAAATTTAATAAGGAAGAAGTCGTGCCCCAAGTCGATGAGGGGAAGATCCTCAGAGGGTTCCATAGAGCAGTTAGCTTTTGTTTTATAATTTGGTGCCCTATTTTGCGGCCAAAAACTTTAACAATAATCGAGTATTGCCATGGAAGATATAATCTACTTTTGTCTGCAGAGGATATTGGAATAAAATCATCTTCTTGGTTGTTTAGTGAGATTGTTTCGTCTGTGTAGTCTAGGAGGTGTTGATTTTTTAGGCTGGTTTGACAAGATGCAGCGCTTGGAGAATTGGATAGCAACTTCTGCTGGAACGTTAGTGGAGGTGAGTGCGATGTGGATTCGTCGATTTGCATGTGTGTTGATACCTGGTGGTTCGACATTATTGGGGATTTGGGTGTTCATGGTAGAGAAAAATCACCTTCCGACGTGAGGTAAAGTTAAGTAAATTTTATACTAGACAAATTATCATTTTAATTTAATTACTTTTCTAATGTTTATGACTTCTAAATTAGCTAAAATTTTGGCTACTAATTATTTTCTTATTTGAACCATGTGGGAACTTATAATACTTAAGACTAAATACCTAACCCTCCGATTAAAGTTGGCTTTAACTTTCATTTTGGTACATCAATTAAGGTTAGTACCTATTGAACTCAACTCCGTCCAAAATTTTCTTATTTAAAACAAATTTGATAATCTCAAATCATGTTTGGTGCGTGAATATCACTCGGTATCTACTTGGCAAACAAGACTAATGAAAAATATCAAAAAAGATAAGAAAATCACAAAATTTGAAGAAAAATAAAGAAAAGAATAAAGTATCCTCGTATGTGTCGTCCCGAACTCACCGCAGACCCCTGCTTGTCAACGTCGCCATATCCTCATCAACCAAGTCCCCTTCCCCATCCCCCATTGTAACCTTTCTATGTCTTTTCCAAATAATGAGTAGAAGCAAGAATCATTAATCTGAACAAACCAACAACAAATCGGTTTGTACTCTTCAACTTTGCTTCAACTATCCCTCGATCTGAACTCACTCTTAACTTCATGGATCGAACTCAAATTTTAACTGAAACTCTCAATGATAATTCGAACCAAAATCAATAATTAATTTGAACAAATAGAGTCGAATATATGAAAACTCGTGCTATCATCCTTGCCGAGTCGACTCTAAAAAATCTGACCAAAAATTCAATTCAAGCCAACTACAAAATGCATCAAACTTTATAATTGTTTTTTAACAATTTTTTTCAAGAATCTATAACACGAAATTGATATTTACTCAAAGATTTATGATCTGTTTTTTTTTTTAAATTCAAGCTCAAAGCTCTTTCACTTGAGGTTAAAATTTTCTCCTCAAATTAGATTCTCATATAGTTGATGTGCGACTAATATATTATATTTATATCATCATTTACCATGTACTTTACTTGTAAATATTAATTAGTATCCGTACCCGCGCGTTGTGCAAAAATATTAAATATAATTTTACAAGAAAATATTATTTGGAAAATGCGGTAGATACAAATGTGCAAATGGTATTATTTTATGAATATATAAAGGTACTGGATATTCATACATTCAAGTCATGAAGGAACATCTTGTGTAAACAG
Organism: Nicotiana undulata; assembly: GCA_005239495.1. Taxonomy (NCBI): domain Eukaryota; kingdom Viridiplantae; phylum Streptophyta; class Magnoliopsida; order Solanales; family Solanaceae; genus Nicotiana; species Nicotiana undulata. Next base: position 17,884 of record MDKH01091406.1, on the reverse strand, counting down.
CTAGTGAGGACAACATTTGTAAGAAATGCAATCTTAGATGATTGGTCATTTTTTATTGTAAGACATTAATATGATCAACCAAGTAACCCATTAATTAGTTAACTTCCACGATATGAAGCATATTCAGGAGGAGTAAATCGTAGTTACGATGGATGCTCCCACCAACTAAGTTATCAATTGGGAGTACACCTTTGTATAGTAACCACAATTCTGACAAGTAATAATATTAAGGTGTGAGAAATTCCGAAGCTTCCTAAGGAACAAAATCACTTTGGTTGAAAAATATAATTATAAATACAACCTCAAATGACATGGTACAATTACACAATCCGAGTATCGGCATGAAGAGAAGGTCAAATGAATTTCCTTATTTCTCGAACCCAAGCATGGTAAAAACAACTTCTCAACTTTGTGAAACAATAGGTTCAGTATCCTTGTCACAATCCTCAAGAAGCATAAGTCATCAGGCATCAGAGGTATCAGAATTGAGTATTAGTACTTATCAAGTGTCACTGTCCATAACCATAAGAAATCTCATCAGTTAGATATTTAACAAAAGTAAGCATCTGCACCAAATAGGAAATAAAGACCATATGTTATAGATTGCTTCATATGGATGCAAATGCATCTACACACAAATGGATTCCAGACAACAATCATTTGCATAATGTCCCTCCAACAAATGTAAAAGATCACATAAGTAATTACACATATACCTTGCCATCATATTTTCTTCTGGATGGGACCTCACAAGCAATATAAGCTGGAGTCCCAACAGTTGATATTGGCCTCGAATAGAATAGGGACGACTCCAATTGCAGGACGAAAACAATGAACCTTTCTTAGGGGGATAATAAGTCTATATATACAAATCACCAGAACATCATTAACCTTTGAGTATCCAAAATCACATTACTTCAAGCGTGGAGTTGGACTTCCATCAAGAAGGTATTCTCCGGATTCAATTCTGTATGGCATATTTGCTGCAGAAGCAATGGAAATTTGCAGAAGATACTCCTTTAAACTAAAAAGATGGCATTTGAAATAAAACTTATACACATAATTCTAGGCCTAAGATGTATCAAAATTGTTGTTCATACGTTCAAACATAAAGAAAGTTGTCACGACCCAAAATCCATTAATGGTCGTGATGAGTCCGGACACCACTATCAGGCAAGTCAACACCAAGAAGTTAATCAAATTTTCATTTTAGTATTTTTTTAAAATCATTTCTTTTCCTTGCATTTAACAATAAATAATGAACTTCACTAATTAAATAATGATGTCTTTAGCAGATTTAAATACTGAATAACCCCATAGTCTTCCCAGAACCCTGTGTCACAAGTGCACGAGCAATTTATAGGAATTTAAAATGTAATAAAATAACAGTCCGGAATACAAATTGGACAGAAAAAAATACAATACTATGAAGGAGACTCTGCTGGCTGCGGGTAATCTCAAGAGATGCAGCTCACCTAAGTCTCTGTATCAACCATGCCGCTGCGCCCAACGAGGCCACTAGACATACATGTGCCTGTGCAATAAAAATGCACAGAAAGTGTAGTATGAGTATGAAAACAACGCTAACTTATCCAGTCTAACCTCGAAGAAGTAGTGACGAGAGGTCGACTTCGACACTTAATAGTGGTCCAATAATGTAATACCAATCATGTGAAAAATCATGAATTTTATAAGGCGGCTGCAAACTCAATAATCATGAAGCAGGTAAACATTTCTTTTATTAATAGAAATTTTCAAACTTATTTCCATCTTTTCAACAATTTACATCCCCGTCCAATGAGGCAACATCAATTATCAATAATTCCAAAAACAAACAAGCAAGTCGTGCGCAAATCATGCCGAGGACGTACAACCCGATCCAACATAATATTTAAATTGTGCACCGCCAGAGGGTCGAATGGCACAAACCATAGATGCATTTATTACCCCGCTGGCGAATCATATATGCGACACGGGTACACATAGGTACACACATTCAAACAGTCAACCAAGACTTCATAAGGGAAACAATTACCCAAGGAAATGGAAACTTCTCTTTTAACAGTCAAGAAAGTGATGTTTAGCCCTTTAGAAATTTATTTACCAAGTTCGATATGATTTAGGCCTTTAAATTGTTAATAAAATTATAAGTACGACAAGTAAAGCGGGCTTTTGGGTCCTAGACTACCTAGACTTAAGCATAATAATAGCTACGCACGGACTCTCGTCACCTCATGCGTACGTAGCCCCCACAAATAGAAGCACATATTTACTTATTTCACCTATGGGGTTAATTCCCTCTTAAAAGGTTAGAAAAGAGACTTACCTTGCTCCGGAGTTCCATAGCCGGCTCCCAAGCCTTTCAAACAACTCGACCGTTTCCCAATGCTATAAAACTCATTTTTGATTTACACAAGCTTTTAATCCTCCCTCGACATCGTAACATTAAGTAAAATGCTCATACGCCACCAAAAAATTGATATCTACAATTACAATCTCAATTACAATTAAAATATGACTCAAAAATATTTATCAATATCCAATTATGGCTCACAAGTTGGCGACAAGCCTCAGATCAAATCATCTAATAGGTTAACTTACTAGCACATTCAACTCCACTCTTATCATTTAATACCCATTTGAAGTCATCAATAATACTGCATTAATTCTCCAACACCGCCAAATTACTATTCATCGTCTTCCTTAGCCAACATTTCCAAAATATTCAATTTGGTGATTACTTAGTTGAACACTTCCAATTAAGCTAGAAAATGATTCCATAGGTTCATTGCATTCTTTAATTTCATTTCTAAAAATACTATTTATCTCTCTTTCATTTTCTCAAGAACAATATTCATGCCATGAATAAGGGTTTATGAAATCAATTATCCAACCATAACAACTCGAAATAAATATTAGAATTACTCTCACCGACTCATAAGAAATGAGCTTGAAGCATTAGTACTACCTTCCTGAAGCTTTTTCTTAAAAAATCAACATTTGGGAAATTTGGTGTTCTTGAACAACTTGAAGGATTTCTAGGAATTTCAAATACTGAATATGTTAATACTAGTGTTAATAGGATGTTATTAACTTAAATATCCAAAAAAAAACTCACCTTGTATTCCTAAGTAGTCTCCAAGGTCGAATCCACCATGAAAGAACCAATCCCTAGCTCAAGAAAATACCCAAAAATGGCTGCTCCCCGACTGCCTTATATAGGCACAGGTGCTTCAGCGAGTTGTATCGTGCGACGTGCATGTTGTACCTCGCATTACAAGTTTTTCCCTGATGGCCACCTTTTACTAAAACGTCCATAACTCCTTGTTCAAATAACTAAATGACGAACGGTTTGAACCGTTAGAAACTAGGAAGATTTTTTATTTGATAGGTTGTCCACCATATGAATCCTTATGTATTTCGAGATATAAGCTTCCAAAGTCGGCTCTACGCATCAGAAACTTCTAGCAAAACGGCTTTACCAGCCTTTATTCAATCAATCATAACGTTATGATAAAATGTCCAAATGATGAATGGTTTAACTTTCTGATAACTAAAATCAAAGGGCTACAACTTTTAGGTTTTGATAATTTTCAGATTTCTTATAGATTTTGATATATAAGCTTCCAAAGTCAGCTCTGCGATTGCACCAATTGCTGTCCAAAAACAACTTTTGCAGCAAAAAAAAATTCTAGCAGTTCCTTCGTTTGAAATCCATTCCGTAAACCTTCCGAAATCCACCCGAGGCCCTAGGGACCTTAACCTATTACACCAACATATCCCAAAATACATAAGAACTTAGTCGAGGCTTCAAACCACGTCAAACAATGCCGAAATTACGAATCGCGCATCGAATCGAATTATGAGTATTCAAATCTTCCAACTTCTATATTTTGTGCTGAAACGTATCAAATCAATTCGAAATGACTTCAAATTTTGCCCGAAAGTCATAAATGACATAATGGAGCTGTTCCAATTTTCAGAATCAGATTCCGACTCCAATATAAAAAAGTCAACTCTCGGTCAAACTTTCCAAAAATCTTCTATTTTTCAATTTTCACCAAAATGCGTTGAATTGTCCTATGGACTTCCAAATCCAAATGTGAACATGTGCCTAAGTCCGAAATCACGATACAAAACTATTGGAATCATAAAAAATCCACCATGGGGTCGTTTACTTAAAATCAACCCTTAGTTAGATTCTTCCAACTTAAAGCTTCCGAAATGAGAAATCTCTTTCCAAATCCACTCTGAACTTCCTGAATTTCAATTCCGACCACCCCTACAAGTCATAATACCTGAAGTGAAGTTGCTCATGGCCTCAAACCTTCGAACGACACATTAGATCTCAAAGCGACTGGTCGGGTCGTTACATTCTCTCCAACTTAAACATGCGTTTGTCCTCGAACGTGCTAAGAACTGCTCTAGAGTTGTCTGAAATCACTATTTAACACCTCGTGCACCTACCCATGCTACCATAACCCAGTTGGGCATCGAACAAATATGAGGATTCTCCCTTTTATTTAGTCAAGTTATCCTTAGAGCCAAATTCCAACATCAAAAATTCTCTACCAGGTCTATTCCCGACATACGAACACCGTATCAATCTATATGTGATGCACCAATACATGATTCCATACCTTTGCCGAATCCACACTATGCACTGCATAACTCACATGACCATAATAACATCCTCTGATAACAATAACCGGAATTTCACTAATCCGATGCTCACAGTGCACCTCGTGACATATATAAGCCTTGTTTCATCTCTGAAAAACCCGCCACGACAGAAGAGATGTGTAGAAATTCATAACCAACTGCCAAGTCAACAAATCATTGAATGTCTCCTCTTGCCTAGAATCATCACCCAATTATGAACCAAATAATGGTATTTTGCTCTTTAATATGCTTCATATAATCCGATCGCATTGATCCCATATCGAAAAATCTCGTCTCACCCAGTATAAGCTGCCCAAGCAATAAGCCACCTCACACTCTGCCAAAATCCCATATAATGCTGCAATGTGCTATCAAGCTACAAACTCGAATGCGATACATAAAGAAACAAACTCTAGAAGGGCTTCTCAACCCACGCAACTAACTAGACAACCAAAATGGTGTTATGAACCTTCCTCAGAAAACGAGAAGCAATACACAAAATAATGGGTAGGGGATACTGTACTCAACATAACACTGTTGCGGCGTGCAACCCGATCCAACCATGATACCGTTGCGGCGTGCAACCCGATCCAACCATGATACCCGTGGCGGCGTGCCACCCGATCCACAAAATATAATCTATAAGAAAACTTTTACCGAGCAAAATGCTCATAACTATGAAATACCCGAATATAAACTTCGAGCACGCGAAGTGCATAATGCAAATCCTAGGGAGACAGATAGAGCCATAAGCTACGAAACTCAAGCACAACTAAGGTGCAATAAAATGACATGCATCTCGAGAGCCATCCTTTTCATATAGCACCACAAAATACACGGGATCTCGATAGGAGTGTGAATAATCAAACCACCTCACAACCCACACGGCACAATAGGGTATTACATGAAATAGCTGACGACGGAAGTAACATACAAGGCCCAAAGACCCCTCTGCACCAGGTAATAGGTCTGCACCTCCATACCACCGGCCATACTAATGTCGTAAAACAAATCAAGAAGTCGCAAGTAAGAGCATAAAGCCTCTTACACAGGACACCAATCTAAGGTGACCCCAGAGACAATACCAGCTTACTCAAGCATCTGAATCTTTTCCTACTCATCTGAGATCGTGACATTCTTGTTAAACCCAAACTGAAACCTTGATCCTCAACTTTCAAATTTCATGACGCTCACTACACCTATCCTACCAATGTGCGAAAGCACAAGAATTCCACTATAACTCCTGAACCACTAAATGGGTACACACTTCATCATATAGAAACCTTTAACTTAGCCCATTTAAGGAGAACCATTTTAACACGCGACTGAGTTCTCATGACCGCAGAAAATACCAACCTCAAGTAGTGGTCTAAACCACCATAACTCTTACGGGATCCTTCTACACATAACAAGCCATAATACTCGAATGCTTTAGATAAAAACAATTACAACGGCCACCAAGTCTCGCGCATACCGCCACAAAGCACATGCATAACTTAACACTCTGAAGGGACTGATCACTGCCACCATCAAGCCGATTCAACCATTGCTAACCGAACCAACGTCTTCTAATTTACTCTGGTCTCGCCTTAGAAATAATAATAGCTCCATTCAAAATATAACGAACCCAATCCGCACTCATCTGAGTGACCCTATTTCACGAGACCACGTTGCCTCAAGACCCACGAACTAACTCACACCCTCCTTGAGCGCACATTCGCATCTTCAACTGGTACAACCATTCTGATAATTCCTCTAAGAGTCCGAAATGATTTTCTCCCATTCCTCCAATGCTACACCGCAGACCGATGATAACATAGAACAATCAAATCCCATTTCATAATCCACTCTAGAAGCTCGATACTTAACCATACCACGGACTCGAAATCCTTAGGCACCACACTTTAATTTTGAACCTACTAGTACCATTGTTGAGAGTCACCCTCTCTGACTTGTTCCCAAATATAATCAAACTCCAAGGCCCTAATAGCAAATGAGAACCCTCTCCAATAAGCACCCGGACGAATCATCTTCCCTTGTACATCACATCCACATGAATCATAGACTCTAAGTCTTCCCAAAGCCTGAACATGAATCGATAAGGCTAATTATAGCGCACCTTCCACAAATAATTTACTCACATTATCACTGACGTTTTCTTTCCTTAATCGTAATAACCCACCAATGCACCGATAACCAAAAATCGCACAAGTAGACAACCACACAATCCAATTATAGACGGTGGGGCTCTCCCACTAGGCTTGAAGCTACAATTATATAACCCTGGGACCCATCGAGATTCATTCTTCCCCATTAACATCAACCAAAAGTCCAACAATGCATTCCAAACTCGAAGTCATGTTGCATCCAAATAAAATCCGCCGACCTAGTCCATGTCTACCATGAATTCCCAAATGGCTCCAAAATTTCCTCAACGTGTGGCCATCCTACCACATAACCCATTTTTTACTCTACCACTCTCCCACTTTGGTCAAACTTACTCCTTTAAGCAACTACCCGATTCCTGTTTCTTACACATGGCCTTCCAAAAATTTAACCACAACAAGACACCTCCCACATGTCTTTCCTCATACTTCGCCGTCTAGCTGTTGCCTTAAATCAAAATCAATCTATGTAGCAGTTGAACCAATAAATCTCTACTAACTTCAAACCTTTCTGAGATTCAGCTTCCTCGAGCAATCAACACTAGGAATGCCGATTCAATTCTGAACCTCCGCACACCGCGATCTCTGATAGCCGCTTCTCCGGCACTATTTCACGTTACTCTCCCCAACGGCGAAATGAAGAAACCATAACACCGGCGAACTTAACATATTCAATAAGGAAAATGACACCACTGATACGCTCAAATTACACTTCCAAAATAGTGTAAAGCGGTCGAAGTCAAATATAATAACCCAACAAGGTTGGGGTCGAATCCCACAGGGAATAGGTGTGAAAATATCACTATGTTAGTGTGGTTCTTAACTCTAATCGAAGTTCTATTCCGTTAGTGAACAAAAAGGGTGGTGATTAATAGTTTGTTATTTTAGAGAAAAAGTAGTCACAAAGGAGGCTAATTTAGATTATAATTAGTATGGGTAGAATAACCAAGGTTGTGTCCCCTTTTATGGAGTGTAATGCAAGTAGGTATTAATATGATATATTTCTAATGGGAAGTTCTTGATATGCAAATGATTCTAAAGATAACTATCCTAGATTTTCCAATACTACGATAGTATTTTCTCTTTATAATTTTTCCAAATGTAAAAGAGTTGCAATAAATCCGAATCACGTTTTGCCAAATAAAACCAACTTATTCCTAAGTGATTCTATTAAACGAAGTTTAACACCTCGAGTCTTTGGTGTTTACTCTTACCACTTCTAACCCGCTTTTCCAAGCTAAGCTAAAGTTACGGCGTAAGTTAATGTTTGCAACCATTAACAAGAAATGTAAGACGAAGAGTAAACACATATCAACTACCCATTATACATATATTCAATGGCAAATACCCAAATACATAACACCCATTTAGGGTTCACAACCTCAGTGTTTAAACTTAGCTACTCATCATAAATAACCAAAAGAAACAAGTATTTAATAGTGTCATGAATGCTTACAAACCACCACTTGCTTGCTCTAATGCTTCAAAAAGTGAAGAATATTTAATGAGAGAATGTTGTTCAAAAGCTAGACCAGAATGACCCACAAGACCCCAGTAAATCCTTTTATAGTGGGAAGAAAATTCGGGTGAAAAACAGACAAAAACACCCCTGACGGGCGATATGCGATCGCATTCCTGTCGCATAACAGGAATGCGGTTCGCATCTTGGCTTCTTCCATCGCATCTCAAAACCCTAGGTCCCAGAGATGTATCGCATTTGGGAATATGCGATCCGCATTAAAGATATGCGATCGCATTCATGCGTCGCATTTGCAGTGTGGCTTCAGGCATCAGATGAACATGCGATTCAAATGCGGTTCGCATTTGGGATATGCGGTCGCATATGTGGCCGCATTTCACTCCTTAATTTTGACTCAACTTTCTATTGCGGTATGCGACCCCCAGGCTTGAAATGCGATTCGCATGTTGAAGATGCGATCGCATTTGACCATTTTCCTTTTCTTTTCTCTTCTTTTAACTTCCTTTTGCATGGTCTTGAGTTTTCACACCTTGTGTACTGCAAAATACCAAAATTCTATGATTAATAAGAGTAAATGCTCTTGAAACGAGCCCTAGTCTAAGCAATATGGTATTAAATGTGCCGAAATTCTCCGGCACATCAACCACCTCACAGAAGAAAATTCCACCACGCTCGGAAATACCAAGTCTCGTTACTCTATCAACCCGAACCTAAATACTTATAGTCTGATTTCCTTTCCTCTGCCGGAAATAAAATACCAAATCTCTGAACCACGCACTGAGTAAACCTCCTTTCAAGTCATGCACTACCCCGACAAAGAGACAAGCATCTTACCATCACATCAATACTGTGCAATAGTAACTCATGAGCATCATAGCAACCTGTGCATAGCCTCGAAGCTCTCAGAAGTACATCTATTGAGCTGAAATGACAGAATATCCTTCCACAAGGCGACGATAATAGCCCAATCAACTATGTAGGGAGCAAAAACCTGCACCGCGTTTGTAGTACTATTACAATTCCTCAAATTCTCTATTTATGACAAACACTTCATGTCGCATAAGACTGAATGGGAAGGAAATGCGAGGATAAGCCTTAAAGGAATTAAATCGCACGATGAGGAATCAATAAGAGAAGTGCTCCTAACAGCCCTGTAGTCTCTCGAAGATAAGTACAGACGTCTCCGTACCAATCCGCAAGACTCTACTAGACTTGGTCATGACTCGTTAGACCTAGTGAACCTAGTGTTATGATACCATGTTGTCACGACCCAAACCCATTAGTGGCAGTGATGGCGCCGAACAACACTGTCAGGCAAGCCAACACCAAAAAGTTAATCAAATTCTCATTTTAGTATTTTTTTCTAAATCATTTCTTTTCCTTGCATTTAACAATAAATAATGAACTTCACTAAGTAAATAATGATGTCTTTAGAAAATTCAAATACTGAATCACCCCATAGTCATCCCAGAACCCGGTGTCATAAGTGCACAAGCAATTTCTAGGGATTCAAAATGTAATACAATAACTGTCCGAAATACAAATTGGATAGAAAAGAAAATACAATACTCTAAAGGAGACTCTGCTGACTGCGGGTCATCTCGAGAGACGCAGCTCACCTAAGTCTCTGAATCAACCATGCTGCTGCGCCCAACGAGGCCACTAGACATACATGTGCCTGTGCAACAAAATGCACAGCAAGTGTAGTATGAGTACGAAAACAACGCGTACCCAGTAAGTATCCAGTCTAACCTCGAAGAAGTAGTGACGAGAGGTCGACTTCGACACTTAATAGTGGTCCAATAATGTAATACCTATAACGTGAAAAATCATGGATTTTATAAGGCGACTGCAAACTCAATAATCATGAAGCTGGTAAACATTTCTTTTGTTAATAGAAATTTTCAAACTTATTTCCATCTTCTTAACAATTTACATCCCCGTCCAATGAGGCCACATCAATTATCAATAATTCCAAGAACAATCAAGCAAGTCATGTGCAAATCATGCCGAGGTCGTACGACCCAATCCAACATAATTTTAAACTGTGCACTGCTAGAGGGTCGAATGACGTGAACCATAGATGCATCTATTAACCCGCTCGCGAATCATACACGCGACGCTGTCAAATATAGGTAAGAGAATTACCCCGCTCACGAATCATACATGCGACACAGGTACACATATTCAAACAGTCAACCAAGACTTCATCAAGGAAACAATTACCCAAGGAACATATATAAGTCTTGTTTCAACTTTGGCAAAACCGCCACGACAAAAGAGATGCGTAGAAATTCATAACCAACTGCCAAGTCAACTAATCATTGAATCTCTCCTCTTGTCTAGAATCATCACCAATTATGAACCAAATAATGGTATTTTGCTCTTTAATATGCTTCATATAATCTGATCGCACTGATCTTCGATCGAAAAATCTTGTCTCACCCAGTATAGGCTGCCCAAGCAATAAGCCACCTCAAACTCTGCCAAAATCCCATATAATACCGCAATGTTCTATCAAGCTACAAACTCGAATGTGATACATAAAGAAACGAACTCTAGAAAGGGATACTCAACCTACGTAACTAATTAGACAACCGAAATGGTGTTATGAACCTTCCTCAGAAAACGAGAAGCAATACACAAAATAATGAGTACGGGATACTGTACTCAACATCACACTGTTGCGGCATGCAACCTGATCCAACCATGATATCGTTGCGGCGTGCAACCCGATCCAACCATGATACCCGTGGCGGCGTGCCACCCGATCCACACAATATAATATTTAAGAAAACACTTACCGAGCAAAATGCTTATAACTATGAAATACCAGAATATCAACTACAAGCACGCGAAGTGCATAATGCAAATCCTAGGGAGACAGATAGCGCCATAAGCTACGAAACCCAAGCTAAACCAAGGTGCAATAAATGACATGCATCTCGAGAGCCCTCCTGCTCATATGATACCACAAACTACACGGGATCTCGATAGTAGTGCGAGTAATCAAACCACCTCACAACCCACACGGCACAATAGGGTATTACATGAAATAGCTGACGACACAAGTAACATCCAAGGACCAAAGACCCCTCCGCACCAGGTAATAAGTCTGTACCTCCATACCACCGGCCATACTAATGCCGTAAAACAAATCAAGAAGCCGCAAGTCAGAACACAAAGCACTTACACAGGACACCGATCTTAGGTGATGCCACAAATAATACCATCTTCCTCCAACATCTAAATCCTTTCCTACTCATCCGAGCTCGTGACGTTCTTGTTAACCCCAAACTGAAACCTTGATCCTCAACTTTAAAATTTCATGAGGCTCACTACACCTATCCTACCAATGCACGAGAGCACAAGCATTCCACTATTACTCATGAACTGGTAATAGGATACACACTTCATCATATTGAAACCTTTCACTTAGCCCATTTTAGGAGAACCATTGCAACACGTGACTGAATTCTTATGATCGCATAAAATACCAACCTTAAGTAGTGGTCTATACCACCATAACTCTTCCGGGATCCTTCTACACATAACAAGGCACAATACTCGAATGCTTCAAATAAAATCAATTATAGTAGCCGCCAAGTCTCGCGTGTACCACCAGAAAGCACATGCATAACTTAACACGCTGAAGGGTCTGATCACTGCCACCATCAAGCCGATTCAACCATTGCTAACCGAACCAACTTCTTCTAATTTACTCTGGTTTTTCCTTAGAAATAATAATAGCTCCATTCAAAATATAACGAACCCAATTAGCACTCATCCTGAGTGACCCTATTTCACAAGACCACGTTGCCTCAAGAACCACGAACTAACTCCTAGCCTCCTTAAGCGCAAATTCGCATCTTCAACTAGTACACCCATTCTGATAATTCCTCTAAGAGTCCGAAATTATTTTCTCCCATTCCTTCAATGCTACATCGCAGACCGATGATAACATAGAAGAATCTAAGCCCATTTCATAATCCACTCTAGAAGCTCGATACTTAACCATACCACAAACTCGAAATCCTTAGGCACCACACTTTAATTTTGAACCTACTTGCACCATTGTTGAGAGTCACCCTCTCTGACCTGTTCCCGAATATAATCAAACTCCAAGGCCCTACTAGCACATGAGCACCCTCTCAAATAAGCACCCGACTGAATCATCTTCCCTTGTACATCACATCTACACGAATCATAGACTCTAAGTCTTCCCAAAGCTTGAATATGAATCGATAAGGCCAATTATAACGCACCTTCCTCAAATAATTTACTCACATTATCACTGACGTTTCCTTTCCTTAATCGTAATAACCCACCAATGCACCGATAACCAGACGGTGGGGCTCTCCCACTTAGCTTGAAGCTACAATTATATAACCCTAGGACCACCTAGATTCCTTCTTTCCCACTGACATCAGCTAAAAGTCCAATAATGCATTCCAAACTCGAAGTCTTGTTGCATCCAAATAAAATCCGCAGACCTAGTCCCTGTCCACCATGAATTCCCAAATGGCTTCATACTTTCCTCAACGTGTGGCTATCCTACCACAGAACCCATTTATTACTCTACCACTCTCCCACTTTGGTAAAACTCACTCCTTTAAGCAACTACCTGATTCCTTTTTGTTACACATGGACTTCCAAAAATTTAACCACAACAAGACACCTCCCACATGTCTTTCCTCATACTTCGCCGTCTAGTTTTTTCCTTAAACCAAAATATATCTATGTAGAATTTGCCAATAAATCACTACTAACTTCAAACCTTTCCGAGATTCATCTTCCTCGAGCCAACAACACTAGGAATGCTGATTTGATTCTGAACCTCCGCACATTGTGATCTCTGATAGCCGCTTCTCTGGTACTATTTCATGCTACTTTGCCCTAACGGCGAATTGAAGAAACCATAACACTGGCGAACTTAATGTATTCAACAAGGAAAATGACACCACATCTTAGAAGAAAATTCCACCACGCTCGAAAATACCAAGTCTTATTACTCCATCAACCCGAACCTCAATATTTATAGTCTGATTGCCTTTCCTCTGCCAAAAATAAAAAATTGAATCTCTGAACCACGCACTGAGTAAACCACCTTTCAAGGCATTCACTGCCCTGACACAGAGGCAAACATCTTACCATCACATCAATACTGTGCGATAACAACTCATGAGCATCATAGCAATCTGTGCATAGCCTCGAAGCTCTAAGAAGTGCAACTATTGAGGTGAAATGACAAAATATCCTTCCGCAAGGCGACAACAATAGCCCAATCAACTACACAAGTAGCAACATCCTGCACCGCATGTATAGTACCATTACAATTCCTCAAATTGACGATTTATGACTAGCACTTCACGTCGCATAAGACTGAATGGGAAGGAAATGAGGGCATAAGCCTCAAAGGAATTAAATTTCAAGATGAGGAATCAAGAAGGGAAGTGCTCCTAACAGCCCTGTAGCCTCTCGAAGATAAGTACAGACGTCTCCGTACCGATCAACAAGACTCTACTATACTTGTTCATGACTCGTGAGACCTAGTGAACTTAGTGCTCTGATACAAAGTTCTCACAACCCAAAATCCATTAATGGCCGTGATGGCGCCGGACACCACTGTCAGGCAAGCCAACACCAAGAATTTGATTAACTTCTTGGTGATGGCGCCGGACACCACTGTCAGGCAAGCCAACACCAAGAAGTTAATCAAATTCTCATTTTAGTATTTTTTTGAAATCATTTCTTTTTCTTGCATTTAACAAATAATAATGAACTTCACTGAGTAATAATGATGTCTTTAGCAAATTTAAATACTGAATAACCCCATAGTCATCCCAGAACCCGGTGTCACAAGTGCATGAGCAATTTCTAAGAATTTAAAATGTAATACAATAACAGTCTGGAATACAAATTGGACAGAAAAGATAAAATACAATACTCTAAAAGGAGATTCTGTTGGCTGCGGGTCATCTCGAGAGATGCAGCTCACCTAAGTCTCCGTATCAACTATGGCGCTACGCTCAACGAGGCCACTAGACATACATGTATCTGTGCAACAAAAATGCACAACAAGTGTAGTATGAGTACGAAATCAACGCGTAACCAGTGTGTATCTAGACTAACCTTGAAGAAGTAGTGATGAGAGGTCAACTTCGACACTTAATAGTGGTCCAATAATGTGAAAAATCATGAATTTTATAAGGCGACTGCAAACTTAATAATCATGAAGCAGGTAAACATTTCTTTTGTTAATAGAAATTTTCAAACTTATTTCCATCTTTTTAACAATTTACATCCCCGTCCAATGAGGCCACATCAATTATCAATAATTCCAAGAACAACCAAGTATGTCATGCACAAATCATGCTGAGGTCATAGGACTCGATCCAACATACTCCCTCCGTTTCATATTAAATGAGGTAGTTTGACTTGACACGGAGTTTAAGGAAAAAAAGAAAGACTTTTGAAATTTGTGGTCTTAAAAGCTTAAGGGGTAAAGCTTTGTGGGGCCATGACTTTTGTGTGGTTATAAAAACTTCTCATTAAGGGTAAAATGAGGAGTTTAAAGTTGAATTATTTCCAAATTTAGAAATGTGTCATTTATTTTGGAATAGACTAAAAAGGAAAGTACCTCATTTAATATAAAACAGAGGGAGTAATATTTAAACTGTGCACTGCTAGAGGGTCGAATGACGCGAACCATAGATGCATCTATTACCCCACTCACGAATCATACATGTGACGTGGTCAAATATAGATAAGAGAATTACCCTGCTCGCGAATCATTCACGCGACACGGGTACACACATTCAAACAATCAACCAAGACTTCATCAGGGAAACAATTACCCAAGGAAATGACAACTTCTCTTTTAACACTTAAGAAAGTGATGTTTAGTCCTTTAGAAATTTATTTACCAAGTTTGATAAGATTTAAGCCTTTTAAATTGTCAATAAAATTACAAGTACGGCAAGTAAAGCAGGCTTTTGGGTCCTAGACAACTCGGACTTAAGCATAATAGTAGTTATGCACGGACTCTCGTCACCTCATGCGTATGTAGACCCCACAAATATAAGCACATATTTACTTATTTCACCTATGGAGTTAATTCCCTATTACAAGGTTATAAAGGAGAATTACCTCGCTCCGGAGTTCCATAGCCGGCTCCCAAGCCTTTCAAACAATTCGACCGATGCCCAACGCTCCAAAACTCATTTTTGATTTACACAAGCTTTTAATTCTTCTCTGACATCGTAACATTGAGTAAAATGCTCATACGCCTCCAACAAATTGATATCTACAATTACAATCTCAATTACAATCAAACTATGACTCAAAAATATTTATCAATATACATTTATGGCTCACAAGTTGGCGACAAGCCCCCAACTCAAATCATCTAATAGATTCACTTACTAGCAAATTCAACTCCACTCATATCATTTAATACCCATTTGAAGTCATCGATTATACTACATTAATTCTCCAATACCCCCAAGTTACTATTCATCGTCTTCCTTAACCAACATTTCCAAAATATTCAATTTGGTGATTATTTCGTTGAACACTTCCAATTAAGCTAGAAAATGATTCCATTGGTTCATTGCATCCTTTCTAAAAATACTATTTATCTCATTCATTTTCTCAAGAACACTATTCATGCCATGAATTAGGGTTTATGAAATCAATTATCCAACCATAACAACTCGAAACAAATATTAGAATTACTCTCACCGACTTATAAGAAATGAGCTTGAAGCATTAGTATCACCTTCCTGAAGCTTTTCCTTAAAAATCCAATGTTTGGGAAATTTGATGTTCTTGAACAACTTGAAGGATTTCTAGGAATTTCAAATATTGAATGATGTTAATACTAGTGTTAATATTGGATGTTATTAACTTAAAATATCCAAGAAACTCACCTTGTATTCTTAAGTTGTCCTCAAGGTCGAATCCACCATGAAAGAACTAGTCCCTAGCTCAAGAAAATCCCCAAAAAAGGCTGCTGCCCGACTGCCTTATATAGGCACATGTGCTTCAACGAGTTGAACCTTGCGCTGTGCAGTTTGTATCTCGCATTACAAGTTTTCCCCTGCTGGACACCTTTTACTAAAACGTCCATAACACCTTGTATAAATAACTGAATGACGAACGGTTTGAAGCATTAGAAACTAGACTCGAAGATCTTTCATTTGACACCATATAAATCCTTCTGTATTTCGATATATAAGCTTTCAAAATCGGCTCCACGCACCAAAAATTTCTGGCAAACTGCTTTACCAGCCTTCAATCAATCGACCATAACGTTTTGATAAAATGTCCAAATGATGAATGGTTTAACTTTATGAAAACCAGAATCAAAGGGCTACAACTTTAAGTTTTTGATAATTTTCAGATTTCTTATAGATTTGGATATATAAGCTTCCAAAGTCAACTCTGCGATTGCACCAATTGCTGTCCAAAAACAGCTTTTGCAGCAGAAATAAAAATCTAGCAGCTCCTTCGTCCGAAATCCATTCCATTAACCTTCCGAAATCCACCTGAGACCCTCGAGACCTTAACCAGTAAAACCAACATATCCAAAAATACAATACGAACTTAATCGAGGCTTCATACCACGTCAAACAACGTAGAAATTATGAATCACGCATCGAATCAAATTATGAGTTTTCAAATCTTTCAACTTCTATATTTTGCGCCGAAACATATCAAATCAATCCGGAATGACTTAAAATTTTGATCGCGAGTCATAAATGACATAATGGAGTTGTTTCTATTTTAAAAAATCGGCTTTCGACCCCGATATAAAAAAGTCAAGTCTACGTCAAACTTTCCAAAAATCTTCTATTTTTCAATTTTCGCCAAAATGCGCCGAATTGTCCTACGGACCTCCAAATCCAAATCCGAACATGCGCTGTCACGACCCAAATTCCCAACCTCAGGGATCGTGATGGCGCCTAACACCACACTTGCTAGGCAAGCCAATGTTAGAAATTATTTAGCTAATTTCCTTGATTAATTACTTGAGCATAAATAAATAAATTCCAATTGAGCCTAATTAAAATAATTCCAAACAAAATAAAATAAAATGATAACAATAATCATTTAAATAAAACGAATCACGAACTAATTATGTAAACAACTCTAAGACTACCCCAGGGTCTGGTGTCACAATTCACGAACTACTAAAGAATAATACAAATACTGGGCTGAAAGAAATAGTGTAACTGTTCTGAATATACTAAAACAATTTTATAAAAATAGGAGAAGACTCTCGGGATTTGCAAACGCCGGCAGATATACCTCGTGTCTCCAAACGAATCGGGTGGTCGTCCTGGAATCCTCTACTGCTGACTAGTACCTGGATCTGTGCAAAAGAGCACAGAGTGTAGTATCAGTACAACCGACCCCATGTACTGAGTAAGTGCCGAGCCTAACATCGGCGAAGTAGTGACGAGGCTAAGGCGGTGTTTTAACAACAAACCTGTAATATTAATATATATACGATAACACAAGAAAACAATTCTACACGAACAAGAAAAATATATCTGAGACGATAATTATAAAA